>NW_019104553.1:1027684-1057185 GCF_001995035.1 Momordica charantia | reverse complement strand
CATCGATTTGAACTCTTGAACTCCTTTCTCTAGGCGAGCCTCCTTTTTCCGGGCTATTTTTTTCCTCCCTTGTGTATCCTTTCCTTTCTCTCCATGAATGCCAAAATGGTTATTTCTATTAGTCATATCTGAGTACCTATAAATTATTCAGAATGTGAAGATTCACTTATTTGCAAATCTGGCCCAGTCATTTTGCAACTCCAATCTCATGGCTGAATCTTTTTATAGAAGCAGAGATGTGATTGTAACAACATTTAATTTATAATTCAATAGTAATTTCTACAATTTGTTTCATGGGTAGGGACGTTGCCCAAAGTGAATCAAACTCGAATGATTACTTAAATTTCAAAAGCCAGAAAGTGCAACTGAGATGACGTACGCAATTAACAAATATGTTAAGATTATTAAATTAGTTTCTTAATCTAAGAAATTTTGTCAAGATAATGTAGCAAAATAATTTACAAGGAATTGCAAATTTCACATATAATATCAATCCTAATTAAAATCATTATTAGAGTTAGTCACCTACCTACAAGTTCCCTTGACAACTAAATATAGTTGGATAATTGTCCCGTACCATGTATACATATAACTTGTCAAAATAACAAATCATGTGATATCTTTTTTTTTTTCCTTTTTTCTGAATGTCCAAACCAGTTTGTACCCACCACTAATCTTACGGGAAGAACGACCTAACCTTACAATGGTTTGAACCATGAGCCCCATGATGCACCCATGATCTTCCCTTCAAATGGGAAATGAAAAATCATATTGAGTTAAAAGAGTATGAGAGTACAAGAAGACAAAGGATATATTTTTTCAAGATAAAAAAGACATGATATATTTAATTAAAAATAATATATATGGTAATTTCATTTTTGAACTTTGATGTTGTATCAACTTCAATGAAGTTTCATCATTGTTTATGTTAATGTGACACTAATTGGACTAATCGAATAAAAAAGAGGATACACTGGACAAGAAATTAAAAGACAATTTTAATCAAAATTTTCAAGTAACCACTGCCCCCTTTAATTCCATCCAAATAGCCTACTTTCCTATATAACATATTGTTAAATCATTTCTAGCAATCATCTTCAACCATTAAAATCCTAACCAGCCCCACAAAAAGGGATTCAAATGCAAATAATTGGTGATAAACAGCTTCTTTCTCCATCATATACATTATACAGCCCTTTGAGTTAGTGAAGCTGTTTTATCTATAACCATGAAAAAATCATACAACAGAACAACCAGGATGCTCTTCCCTCAGGGTTAATGGTACAAAATCAGACAATGCCCCATGTCATATGTACCTTAAATGCGCATCGATGATAGTAGCCTTCATGTACTGGAGCATTCCCGAAACAAATAAGGGGGGTGTCGATATTTTGCAGTGCATCGGACTTCAGTTCCTATCAGCTTGTAACAAAAAGCTTTGACATGTAATGCATAGTTAACAATTTAGTTGTAATGGATGGGTCAAGTATCAAAACCAGAGTAGATGCCACTTTCCCTCAACATTCTCTTTTCTTCCTCAACATAATTTTTCCCCCTGCTTGCTTGTCCAAGCTCTCTTTTCCTCTTTTCCTTCTGGGAGAAGGAAATATTCTTCTTCTCCTTTCGAGTTTGTGCAGTTAGCAGCTGCTCTCCGTTTTCTAATGCAGCTCTTGTTTTCTGTCTTTCTTCGTACGATTCTTCAGTCTCTCGATTTTCCCGAGTCTCCTTACCATTGGACCATGACCAATCTTGCTTCTCATTCTCTTTTGGTGGTGGCACATTCAAGACTGATGGTCCACCTTTGTAGCCATGGCGTTTCAACGCATTGAAGTCCACAGCAGTGCTCTTCCGCTTTGCAGATTTTACTGTAGAAATGAAGCAATAACCACTGAGAAAATATGAAGCACATGGATTTCTTTTATCATTTACAATACATCCTGAAAATATACAGCAAATTTTCCCTATTTGTTATGATCTAACTACATATTCAATGGGTCGTTTTCTTTAGTTCACATCCAAATCTTCCAGCCCTCCATGCTCATAGGACCACTTAAAGATAGAGAATATTTACAAGTCTCACAATATAGTCGAAAATCTAAGAGACATCATTTAAAAACACAACTCCTCCGTTTTCTTCAACTTCCATTTGAAGTGGCTATCTTCTAATTACTCTTGATGAACCAAAAGAAAAAATTTTATGATCTTCGTTAAGCGTGCCTAATCCTATCAGTTCAACCAGAATGAACTCAGGAAAACTTAACATGCCCGTAAAGGCACAAACCAATTACTTTAATCTTGTACAAATAAAGCCAGCAATCGAAAGCAATATACTTGAACAAAAGCTATGTTGTGTACTTCAAAGTTCAAACAAAATGGAGCATATAAAGAAAAATATCTAGCATTGGACATTGGAACTCTCTCATATCAGTGTATGAAACACTTTCTCTCTCTCTCTTTTTCAATCTGACAAAATACGGATAACTTTATTCACTGAAAACACAAAGCAGAACGAAGAACAAACAAATGGATTCCATGAAGCTTTATGTTAAAATTTCATTCGTATCCATGAGTAGCAGAGAATAGAAAAACGTTTTCCCAGGATGCAATTATAACCTTGAGTGTCTTTTTCTTTAGAGGAGCGGCCCCCAGCTTTAACTCGAAAGCTTGCTTTCGTCTCGCCACTATCTTCATCAGCGTCTGAATCTGACTGTGACAAAGACGAGTCTTTAGATGACGAATTGTCCTCTTCATCACTCCATGGCATCGGTCTTTTCATGGCAGAACAAGTCCAATCTGAAGAAAATTGGCCAACAAGGGGCTTTGTGGTTCAAGCCAATCAACCAGAATCCAGAGAATGATAAAGAAAAACAGAAAAAAAAAATCAGTAAAATAATTGAAGGGTTGTACTCCATCTCAACTCCATATCAGACGGTACCCATAAAACATAAAACAATGATTTCATTCGTCAATCAAGAATTAAACTTAACCCAAAAACTGCGAAAGAGAAATTGTTTAGAAATTCGTATAAAATTCAAGCAAAAGAGAAAACAATACCGAGCAGGAATTAGGAGGCTGAAACTGGCGAGTGAGGTTTGATTCGAAATTAGGGCTTCTGGAAATCCGGAAGCAGAAAATGAAAGCCCTCTTTTTTTCCCGATAGGTTCAGTGTTGAAGCCCTCTAGTTTTTTCTTCTTCTTCTTCTTCTTGAAGGGTTAGCTATACAAAATATCATTGATTTGAGATGAATGAAAAAAAAAGTTTACTAATTAAATTAAAATTTGACCAGATTAAATAAGTATTTATTTTGAAATCAAAATTCGTCTATTTACTGCCAAAACGAGCATAACTCAACGGTAATTGATAATTGATATATATCTTCAACCATGGGTTTATACTTTCCATTTTATTTATCGTTTCGAAAGTTTATTTTAACTCTTAACATTTAAAATTGTTTCAAAACAATCTCATTGTCTTCCCCACTAAAATGAAAATGAAAATATAACGTGACGATTAATCGAAAAACAAAGTTTACACATAGTCATATTTGGGTGGTGAGCCGTAAAAGAGTTTAATCGTTTTAGTCATATTCAAAATTGTCACGATTGGAGGGAGAAATATATTTAAGAGACAGAGTTTTGGTTGAAATGATGGGGGAAGCCACCTATGGTGAGAAAAGTCATGCATTGATAAGAAAAATCACAACTATTTTGACTCGGACACTAGAAAAGTCGAAAGAGAGAGGAGTCAAGAGAGAAAGTTTCTTAGTTCATGAGATGAATACTTTTATGAGAGAAAATTTGTGGAATGGTAGGGTTAATTGAAAGTGTGGGTACATGGAAGCTACGAGAATAACAAATTACAAGACTAACTGACAAAGTAAGATAATCTTCATCCTCGAAATGTAAAAAATCTGTCAAGAAATAATAGTTTCTAGGTTCGATTGTCTTGGATTTCTTTTGTTTATTTTTTCCCCTGCTCTATTCATACCCTAACCATTAATTATCGTCAATTGATTGTGGGATAGATGTCCCAAATTTTATCGGTTGATTACCCTTAAATTTTTCTTTTCCTCTATCTTTTGGTCATGAGGGGAGGAAACAATATATTACCCTAATTTCATAATTCCTTCCCATTCCCTAAAATTATACAAATCATTTCGAATGTGACTAACGATTCTTTGATTTTTTCTACCGCTCACCCACGACTTCATATTTCTATCTTCATTGTAAGCGTGGAAGATAATAAAATTATTGTTTTTTGAAACAGTTTTAATGATTAAAGATTAAAATGAAACTTTTAAAAAGATACAAGGGTGTAATTGAAACATATCTAAAGTTGAGGAACATAAATAAAATCTGGAACCATAATGTGTACCACTATTATTTTATTTTATAAGTCATTGCAACGTCAATTTTCTATCTTCATTTTAATAGAGAAGTTAATGGAATGTTAGTTTTTAAAAAATTTAAAATTTAAGGGTAAAAATAAAATTTTTGAAAGTTTAGGAATATTATTAAAATCTACCCTAAATTTTAAGAGTATTTTATATAATTTAACATTTTGTTTATTAAAATCCAAACATAGTGGGAAACAAAAATACCTCTATTTCTTATTTTACAAGAGGTTTACAAATAAAAATGTCTAATTTTTAGCTTTTTAGTTGAGTTACAAATTTGGTCCAATTTCAATTGGTAGTTCTAAAATTTATGGCTGGGTCATCTTATTTTCTTCTTATTTTTATTTTGTCATAAATTATAACAAGTAAAAAAAAAAAAAGTAGCTCGTTGTCACGTAATTTTTTTTCTATCAATATCGTAAGGCCGGGATGATTTGTAAAATTTGACTAAATCATAGGAACTAAATTGAAATTATAAATATTTAAAAATTGTGTGACTAGTTATCAACATTCTTGTGACTGAGTCAAGATTATTTCAAATGATGTATTATTGACATCCTTGGATCAAAACCACACTAATGTCCCAGTTTTTGTTTTTTTGCAATTTACTGCCAATTTTAACTTAAAAACTCTAGCACTCTTTCCGTAACTCAATAACACTTTGCCAGCTTGGGATTAGTTAAGCGATAATTGCCACCTGTCTTCAACCAGGTCACGGACTCGAATCCTCTCACCTCATTTGTTTGTACTAAAAAAATCTCTTTTTCTTTTAGTTGAATAATTGGTGGACGTAATTAAAATATTTAATTTCATAGGATGTTATTTTATAGCTTAATAAATTGAGTTATTTTCAGATTGACCAATAACATATATTACACATGTCAACGAAAATATAAATCAATAGAATGAAAATCTCTCTATTTTCTACACGAGATTGTAGGTTAATCCGCTCTGTATTTATGTTGTAATATTCTAAAAATAAATACTTATTACTTCTGCTAACTTGAGAATGGTTCAAAATAAGTTCAGAACTTTATTCCAAATTAATGGATCTGGACTTTAAATACTTATTACTTCTGCTAACTTGAGAATGGTTCAAAATAAGTTCAGAACTTTATTCCAATTTGGATCTGGACTTCAGATATATCATTATCTAAGCAAATACTTGAAATCAACTTGAGAATTTCTCAAGGTAAGAAGTATATTCTCTCAAATTCCTAACTAAAGGGACAGGTGAAATGTTATCCCTATTTTCACGTTGGGCCAAGTCCAACTAGCCTTTAAAATAGCCCATTTGGCCCACAAAATTTTAGCTTTTTTTTTTAATATTTATTTATTAGTACACAACTATTCAAATTACACAATTAACTTAACTTTTTAATTAACGATTTACATGATTGTCTAAAGTAGAATCCATTAGAAAAATTACTCATAACTTCTTTCTAACATATGTTAAATAACGATAAAAATTCAAATCAAATATAGAATAAATTTAAAATCTGTGCGGTTTCCTAATTTTTGTTTTGAAATCCCTAAAATGGTGCCGCCCATGTTTCATGAAATCCTTAATTTTATTTTGAAATTCTTGAAATCTCTAAAATCTTAATTTGAAAACTAAAATCCCTCAAACACCACCACACCACATAAGACTACATTTTTTCACTGATTTTGTTTTTTCCAAATCATAAAAATCGTATTAGAGAGTTGATTAGATTTTGATATATGACACAATACTTCCAGGTATATATTATAGAAAACCTAATAGTTGAGTATATACCACCAAAAATTATATATTATATAACCTAAAATATTTGAATATATACCACTAAAAACTATACATTATATAACCTTTTGAAGTAGTATAGGTTTATCATACGGTAAATTATGAGACAAAAATATATTATATAATGGTAGTTGGAATATATTCTTTAACATAATAGTATATAACAATAAAAAGTATATATTATATAACCATTTAGAAGAGTATATGTTTATCATACTATTGAAAAAAAAAGGTAAAAAATAAGAAGCCAAAAAAAATCGGTGAGAGAGGAATTTTTTAAATTTTGATTATAAAAGAAAGGATTTTGTATTAATTATGATAGGAAAAAAAATCTAGAATTTTTAGGTTGGGTCAAAGATTTGAAATCCAAATATGAAAAAATGGCGATAAAAATCAAATCTAATTATTTAAATAAAAAATAAATTTAATCAAATAAAACAATAATAATCGAACGAATTCTTGGGATTAATGAAAATTTAAAATATGAGAATCCAAATATGTAAAAATTTGAAAATTTAAGCTCTCGGTGAAATATAGCATTTAAAATGACCAAGAGATTTTTTCATTTTTTTTAGACAAGCACACTAAAATATGAGGTATATATAAGATGCTCATTTTTTTCCTTTCTTTCTTTTTATTTTATTTTATTTTATTTTTTGATAAAAGATTATCATTTTTTTTCCTTAAAGTTTACAAAATTAGCATATTAGTTTCACCAGATTTCACTTTTACCAATATACCCATCATATTACCCATCATATTGAACATTGGGAAAACTTTTTATTTTGGCACACATACTGAAATGGGGCATGAATGGAATAAAACACATACAATGGTCAAAGGCTTTCTCTTAAGAATTTCTTATAATTTCATTAGTTTCCTTAGAAATATTTATTAATTGATTGACTTAGAGAATTTTTAATCTTTTTTTTCTTTTGAAAAGAATTTTTAATCTAAATGAACTATTTGTTTAAAAATTTATCTAACTCAAAAAACTTTGTTTAACTGATTAACTCAACTCAATTCATTCTCATAATCCAATCCAATCATGTAATATCATATTAAATAGATCTAAATTGTTCAAAATTTGAAGGTTATTAATTTAGAGTGTGCTTGAAATTTTCTTTAAATAATATTGTTTTTATTAAATGATTTCAGAGGACTAAAAATGTTTTAAAGTAATTGATCAACAACAAACAAATTTGTTATTAAAAGCCCCTCTAAAAAATATGACCAAATGTATAATTAAAAGTATTTTTTACTAAATGGAAAAATTGCTTAAATTTAAAAAGTATGCCAAACCCACCACCTTTAAATATTTTTAAGGTTTAAATTTGTTCTGGTTCTTGAGTTTTAGAGATTATAATTTTAAAATTTCTTTTAAAAGGTGTATTTTAGATAAAGATTCAATGAATTATTGGAATTTCTATTTTTAAGCCATAGGGCCACGTGGAAATTTGTCTATATGTGTGAGGTGATTGGAAATAGACAGAAAAATACATGCAATAACCAACGTGCATTTATTTACATTGCAATAAATTAAATTTAAAAATGTGGGCAAATCATGAGGTTGTAAATGAAAGGACAAAACACCATAAATGCAAGTTAATTTTGATTGGAAAGTGATATAGATTTCAATAAATGTGTGGAATTTTTTGGATGAAGTCGAGATTTTATTTTTATGAAACGAAATTCGATTCTTTGTGCTCAATTAATTTAGCTCTACTTCAAGATTTTTTTTCCCCTTTTATTACCATTTACCATAAATATTGGGTAGGGAGGAAATAGACTATTCATTCACGACATATTCAATTGTATACACAAAATTTAAAGATGGACTCGTTCAATTACGTGGGAAGAGTGGAATTGTCCCTACAAGAAAGACATTATTTAAATGTCACAACTTTTGATAAAACACAAAATGAACATTCGATCTATATTTTTCGAAAGTTAATAAAAGAGAAAATGTTCTTTTTTTTTTCTTTTTTATTGAAGATATCCTTCAAAGGTTAATATTCTATGAAGGTTAATTACACATGTTTGGACGATAATTTTAAAATTATTTGTCGATCATTAGTTTTTGCCAAAATTTATCTTTTCGAAAAGTTTTCATTATTCTGGAAGGTTTCGATGTTATTTTTGACAATTTTTAAGCCTTAATTTCATCCCATATATCCATACCCACACTTGCCATTGTATACCAAATGTGTGGTTCCAAATCTTAACAGTATATTTTTTGCAATCCTTCCCAAATTAGAAGAAACAAAATTTGATAAAGCCATTTTTTGTTCTATTCAGAGTTAAATTTTGTATTCTAATCTACGTTTCAATTGAAAAGGTGAAATCCCTAACTGCAACCACCAAAAAACTATCAGTCATCACTCACAATAACAACGACCTGTCGAAGAAAGACCAAAACATCAACGTAAAATCATATTTAAATCATGTGCAGTATTGATGTTGTTTTCCGCTGAGCTTACAGATCGGTCATGAGCTTACGTGGACGAGCTGCTAAGGTGATCCCAAATGAATCTGCACAGGGAACAACACTGTGACGTCCAAATCAGTTGCGAGCTCGAGCTGTATTAGGTCGTTCTCAGAGGAAATAGCATACTTGAGACTTGGGTGGAGTGTCCCTTTTTATAGGCAGGCGAGGGAGATAAGGTCGTTGGGGTCGTTCCGACTAGCGGTTACGGTTGTCGGACCCCCAGATCGGTGGTCGGACCTAAGGTCGGGTTCCTCAAGTCGGTTGATGACTTCACTTCATATCAACTCAGTACGGGTCAGGTTGGCAGGTATTGAGGGTCCCTTTTCTGCCTTTTGATTACTCCAAACGGAATAAATACTTACACGTGTTCGATCTGATTTTCACCATCCACGTGCAGAAAGATAATACTTTGTAATGTTTAGAGGTCGTATAAAACCTACTACGAAATCTACAAGCAATCAAATATAAATGACAGATAACATTTAGGTCACATAAGTTGTTCTTCACACATAGTATGATTACTTCTTGTGACTTGCGTTGAGTATTGCTCGATCACGAATTTGCAAGCTCAAAAGAAGTCATGGGAAATTGAAGGGAAAGCTTGTCCATCTAATTTTCATCGCTTCTACACTTTAACATCTTAGTTAAGAACTAAGTTTGTTTTTCTATTTATTGTGAAAATGTAGAGAGGTTCGTTGTCAGTAATTCAACGAACCCCAAATTCTTATTTGTCGAGATTTGGACTTTGGACCCAACCTACAACTCCTTCCCTCATCTTTTGTTTGTCTTTCTTCTCTATCAATATTATTCTTCTGCCTATAAAGAAGAAGAAAAAAAAGATGGAGATGAAATATTAAAAGATAAGGTGAAGAATGAATGGATAGAGATTAAAAATTGGGAACTTTTGGGCATTAAATGGAGATGATGGACAATTCCTATTTGATTTTGATTTGATAGGGACATGGATGGTGATGCAGGTTTTATGACATTCAATTGGTATCAAGACAGTGACTGAATTTTTCCACTGGTCAATGGCCTTTCTCTNTAACATTTCATTATCAATTTTTCACCTTCTAAGTGAAACCCCTCACATCAATACAATCACCAAATAATTTTTTTAAAAAAATTGTTGTACCGTTACGAATCTAATTTTTTTAGATTCAATAAGGAAAAATATAATCGAGAGATGAAAAATCGAAATTTCTACTGATTTTTTTAGATGTTTAGAGGAATAATTAAAAGCTTTCTTATTTTATCATAAACAAATTTTAGTATTTACAAAATGACGAGAGACTAAATTGAAATTTGTCAAGAGTGGAGACTAAATTGAAAAAAAAAAATACTCAAACATTAGAGATTAAAATATATATTTAGTCTAAAATGATAAAAAAAAATTCTTTGAAAAAAAAAAACTTAACGATCAAAGTGGTAGTAAAATCTAAATCTTATTCCGTTCTTTAAACTTTTATGCTCATTTCATTTTGATTCATAAATCTCAAACATTTTAGTATAGACCCTTTTAACTTGCCACCTTTTTTTAAGTCTTTAATTTAGTTTTTCTAAAAAATTTAATAATTTTAATTATAATCTGTATATTATTTTACTAGTTAAATTACAAGTTTAGAATTGAAACGTAGCTACTTTTAAAGATTTGTTTCCTAGTCATTGATTTGGTTAGTTTTTCATATTTACGAGGTATGAAGATAATATTATTTAGAGATTACATGGCAAGTACGAAAAAATGTTTGGTGGTGTAAGTGTTAGATGACAAAGTTAACGACGATGACTTATTAATAAAACGGAGGAAGAAGGGTGCCGATTAGAATATTTTTTTAGGATGAAAATTTTTTAAGGGTAAATTCGACCATTGGGGTATTTATTGTCTAGTAATTGAAGAAGCAGGCAAAGGGTTACGGGGATTGTACGGTCCATTCGGCCGTTTATGGATAGGGAATGAGGTCCAATAATTGTAGGATTACGATTATTATTAATATTATTATTATTTTTTAGTACGGGTTACGATTATTATTATTACTACTATTATTGAATTTCAAATTTGTTTTAAATCTAACACGTGGCAATTTATTTCACAACACCATGTGGATCATAGGAACGAATTTGATGCTAACCTGAATATAGTTCAACTGGATAAGACATCAGTCTATTGATTATGAGTTTGAATCTCCACTTTAATTTTCACGCCAACTTTATACCGAATATTAACTTATTGTCATTACCTTCACTAAGAAAATATACTACGTAAGAAAATTTATGTTCAGAATCTAGATCTGAATATAAATTTTTATGTCAGTTATAAAACCAAACATAGACCATTGAATTATTGAATTCAAGTCATTTCAAAGTGTGCCAATTTTCTTTTGGTCAACTTCAAAATGGGGATGCAGTTTTCACCGTACTTCTCATCTATCTTTCAAACTATGCATCTTTTAGTCGATGAGTTTCATAGCAAAGCTTAGTTGGAGAGCTTTCAATGCTAACATTTAAAGTATATATGTAGAGTTAATACACGCCTTTCCCCTCCAAAGCCCTTATCTTCTTCCTAGCTACCAATGAGAGAGATATAGAAGACTTATTGGACGTCTCGAGTGAATGCGGGAATAAGATACTAATGAAAAAAGTTAAAAACATGAACATATATATGAGAAATACTTGCTCTCTTTAAGAGTTTTGTAGATACGACTGACTTGTCTTTAGTTGATCAACGATTTATGTTTCGTCTTTCGTTTTCTTTTCGGTATATCACTTTGCGATGGAAAAAATAATATTATGTCAATTTCAAATATGAATTATCACAAGAAAACAGAAAGGGTAGAAGAAGGTCTCCATCAAAAGCAACATCATCAACCAAAACCAAAGGTGCTTTGGAAATACCCTAAATATTTCCCCATGCTAGAGGGGATGAAAAGGACATGAGCAGAAAGCCCATTCACATATATCAAAACCACACAAAAAAAAAAAAAATACAACAAACCCCATCAAATTAAAATTAAAAATTGCCCAAAATTTGTTAACTTCTAGAAGAGAGAGATGAAATGGGGTGGTGCTAAAGCTGAAAAGCAAAAGGGAACAGAAACAATACAGAATTCCAACTCCCAAAAGAATAGGAGGGAGAGAATTAGATGGTGAACAACATCAAGAACATATGTACTAATCAAACATCATACAATTACTTTGACTACCCTCCTCGATGTTTTTACGATACTATTGAAATTTTGATTCACCCTTACTTGATTTCATTTAACAATAGACTTTCTGTCGATAACAAATTTTAATGTTTGGGTAGTAGAACATATAATAATAGTCTTTGTTATACTTCTATGTATAATGCGAAGAAGCATTGAATCAACGAAGTCCCAGTCGTTTTCACATTCTCTTTTTCTGGGTCAAGTATTCAAACGCGGAGAAGAAAGAGAGAACGAGAGTTGGGGAATGATGGGAAAGAAAAGAAGGGTAGATTTGGATTTGATCAAAAGAATAGAAAATTGGTATATGAATTGAATGGGAGTGGTGTGGTTGAGAGTTGAGAGAGATCCCATTTTGATGAAAAATGGTGAATCAAAAAAGCCTTTCATCACAAGAAAATGAAAGATTCAGATTGCATTTGGCCAATCTCTGTGTCTTTTGCATATGCCTTTTTGTACAACTTCTTTTAAGATGTACTCTCTGAGTTTTGCGTAAGCCATATGACATATATGGATTTGGACATTTCACTTCCAAAATGGGTCCTCCCCCAAACTCACCCCTTATTTGTAGGGAGGGGCAGAGACGACAAATAAACGATATCGCCAGTCATGGATTATGGTAAAAACAAGGTTGTTTTAAGTCTTCATTTTGTTTGTACTACAACGAGAAGCATTTGAGTTAATCTGAACATGACTCGATGGATAATTAAGGTCCGCACCTACTATCATCTTAAAAGTCAATAATTTGATCATTTACCATTTTGGAGAGAAAAATTAGACTAATTAATTTACTAATATTGACATCATCTATATGTTCCTTCTAATCAAGGTTTTAAATGTTTATGTCGATGGAAATGTCGAGATTTTAATTTTATGGAAAATTCTATGTTGATGGATGTTTTCAGAGAAATTATAAAAATAAAAAATTCATAAAAAATATTTAAATTAACAAATAAGTCTCTCGATCTTTTTGAATAAGTTTAAATGATTAATATTAATATTATGTCTATAATAGTGATATTTTGTTGATATTTTCGTATTTTGTTGATTTTTTTGGAATACCTTGCTTCTGTTCAATATTCCAACCCATTAAAAATGTGGAATCAAAGTACTTTTTTTTAGTACAACAATTAAGAGCGGGAAATTCGAACCCACGATTTCTTGGTCGGTGATGGGTACTAATTACCATCGAACTAAACTCATGTTCGCAAAGTGATTTTTGTCATGCGTTAAGTCTACGGAGATTCTATTTTTGACATATTTGTCTGTTATTAAAATTCAGGATTGATATACAACATTGTTGAGACAATTCAACTAACATTTTGTCAAATGTAATTAAATTGGCCATAAATATGTGTCATCTCATTAATTTCTTTCTATGATAAGATAATTAGATTTATAATTAAATTGATCAAATCTTTGAGTTCACTTAGCTAGGCCCACTTCAAAATTAAAAAAAAATAGAAACATAAAGTATAAACTTAATTATTTTCTTCTCTCTCAATATCTAAGATAATGGAGTGCCACATAATCCTTTGACAGCATATAACTTTTGGAGAGTTGGCTATAAAATGGTAGTGGAACCTTCATGGAGCATAAACAAATTTAATTATTAAATCAACTTGTTGGCTGATTCCCCCACTTACGGGATCAAGAAAAAGAAAAATACTAGGGTTTTTTATTTTTTAAGGGGCCATTTATGGGCTGTCAACTCCATTTCTTTAATCTTTTAAAAGGGAAAAAAACCCATTTGTTTATTTTTATTTTTAATTTTTTTTATATAAGAATTAAGTATATTGCAAGAAAAAAAATCTCCAATCTGGGATTGACACAAATGGAACAACAAGACATGTCAATAAGGTGGCAGGAACATTGACAAGAAAATAAAAAGCACAACTAAAGCAGGCAAACAACAAAAGAAAATACCACAAACCTTATAAAGAGACATAAATCCTAAAGCAGGCTTTGTCAAAATGACAAGAACTAGAACGAACGTTATCCAGCCAAATAGTAGTACTGACATAAATATCATTATGAACAAGTTGTAAAATAATCCGGGTCGAATGAGAAGCACTCCATTTGTTTAATATTAGTTATACTTTGAGAAAGAAAAAAATAAAAAAATAAAAGAAAAAAAGAAAGCCATAAAAAATTAAGCATGCTAATTGATTACCAAAGAGCCTTGAAATATGAAAGCCAAGATTGAGCTTAGGGACCAAGACACAGTCTCCCACATGTAGCATGTGTATTTTTGGATTAGTCAATTAAGTACAAGCTTTAAAAGGGGCTAATTATTTTAAAACCCCTAAAAAAATTATATTATATAGTTTCCTTATAGGCCACTTGAATACTTCAAACTATATTTTAATATGCAAAACCCTAGCTAGAAAGGGAAGCATTTGTGGTCATGAGTTAGGGTAGGGGAACCCTAATTAGAGCCCTAAACAAGATCCTAAATCTATGTTAACAATTTAGTTTAAACAAAGAACAAAGTTCACATTTACCCATATGGGTTTTTTTTTCTTTTTTTTTTTTTTGGTGGGGCAAAAAAAATGTTCAAAAAACACAACAATGACCCTTGAATTGGGACTCCTTGCATTGATCCTATTGGACACAAGTCTTAGATTTTGAGTCAACATGCCCCAAAGTTATTGTTAAAATTAGTATCTTACCAAGACATGACATTGTTTTCCATTCAAAAAGTAGAAAACATTATGTTTTTATTTTGAGGTGCTATCTATCTTTGATGTTTTTTTGAAGCTCCCCATGAAGGGAAAAAAAAAAAAAACACTTTTTCCCTTGTGAAACCCAAAAAATGTTTATCATTTATTTTGGACAAAACATTCTTAATTTGAATTTCTAGAGGTATGAAATAGCAACAACCAATTCACCTATGTTTTTAGGCCTGTTTGATAGATATTTTGTTTTAAATTGTTTGTCATCACTATTTCTGTCCAAAGTTTTAAATGTCATGGAAATGTTGAGGTCTCAATTTTATGGAAATATGGATGTCGATTAATATTTTTGTAAAAGTTAAGAGAGAAAAAATCGTAAAAAATATTTAAATTAAGGAATAAACATTTTTCTATTTCTAAATAAATTAAAAATAATTAATATTAATAATAATAATAATTATTATTATTATTATATATATATATATTAGTGTTATTTTGTTAATATTTTTTTTTATATTTTTTCGATTTTTTTTAATATGATAAAAATGTCGATTTATCGTTCAGTCGAGGTAGAAGTTTGGATACATGAAAATGTCGACGTATAGACAGATATTTAATACCATGCTTCTACCTGTGCTTTTGTATTGTTATCAACTTTTTAAAAACGTTTTCAAAATCTAAGCTGAATTTTGAAAACCAAAGAAATTTTCAATTTTTTTTTAGATTTGGTCAAGAATACTAATGTGTTCTAAAGAAAGGTGAAAAACATTCTAAAACCTAATGATAACAAAACAAACGTGATTTTTAAAACATAAAATTAAAAGCGAAATTGTTATTAAACAGAGCCTTAGTATTAAGGGTAAAAAACTTGAACTCAAATGAACTTTAATATGCACATAATTCAAATAGTCAGCATTAATATCTCTCCCTGGTAACCGACATAAAACATAGCTGAATTCGTCAATATATATCTCTCATCTCCTTAAAAGATAACAAAATATTCCTATCTTATAAGTCATAAGTTAGGAATGTTTTCTCAGTCTAAACCCAATTTAGTGATCAATTAACACACATCTTTACTCCTATACTAAACTAAAAAATGATAGTTTCGAACAGTGTCTCTAATATTCTAAACCAAAGTTTGAATCTTTCTCTCTCATTTATTTGAAAACTAAAAAAAAAAAAAGAGAGAGAGGACAGAGATTTTAGGATTGAATTAATAAAATAAAATCCTTTTAAAAGTTGAAGGGCAAATATTAAAAGGGAAGCAAACGCAGGCATGGCTTTTTCTTTGGTGTTCTTTTTCAACTGCTCTTTTCCACAACTCCGTTGGTTTTTGAAGAATGGGACACTCGATCGTATTCAGGGCAGAGCATGAGCATGTTCACATCAACCCCAGATGCTGACCGCGGGCAGATCTTTAGAGAGAGAAACTATTCTAGAGAGAGAAATGGCTTCTCTGAGACAGGGCGTCAGATGGGTTCGGGCAATGCTGGCTCGGGCGGGTACCCTATAGAGAGATCCACATCCCCAAGTCCCCAAAACTTTAAGAGAGAGAAGCAACCACGGAGACTGAAATGAACTACTTCCTCTTCCTTCTTCTTCTCCCCCCTTTGTTGGTTTTCCTTTCAAATTCGACGTTTTACCCTGTACCCAGAAGCAGATTTTGCTAGAGAGAAGCTTAATCTTCTCCATTTCTACAGTTTTCGTCTCTATTGTTCCTTTTTTCCCCCATTTCGAATCTTGTTTCTACCCTTCTGATCGCTGCCATTTGGGTTTTTTTTTTCTATTTCTAACCCCCTTTTCTTTGGGTCTCTTTTGACTCTGTTTTTTCCCCCCCATTTCTGTGATTCGGCATTGGGAAAATTTGGAAAGTCCCACCTGGGGGATTCCCTTTTTTGGGTTGTGTCTTCCTGTTTGGAAGCCGGGAAAATCAGAATGCCGAGAAACAGAGATTTTCCTTGCTCGCCCCTTTTTTTCTCTCTCTCTTGCTCCCTTGACAGAACAGAGGATTGCCCATTTGATGATATGGTTTCGTTTCTTCTGACTTGATCAGCATACACCAACTGATAATCAGTAGACCATTCAATTGGGAACTTCTCTTCTCTTCTCTAGGATTTAGTTAAAATTCCTTAATATTTCTTTGATTGATATCCCCAACTCAGAGGCTAACATCTAGGGAGTAATTGGTGGTTTTCTAGTTACTGCTGTGAATCTGGTGTCTATATGAATTTTGTGGAACAATGAGAGATGAGAATTCAAAGAAAAGCAAGGTTAGAGAATCTGCTGTGTTTGTTGATTGTATATTCTCCTTTTGTCTGTATTTCTTTTTTGTGGTCTGAGAATTGCTGATATTCTTCTGCTCTTTCCTGAAGCTTTCATGGCCTAAAACACTGGTTAAGAAGTGGTTCAACATGAAGAACAAGGCCGAGGATTTTACATCGGATGATATTGCTTATAGAGGTGATTGGTTCTTGTCTGGTCAAATTTATTAATGATTTGGATATGTCATTTGGTTAAACTGGGATTTTTTCCCCATTTCCTGTAGCTTGTTCTAAAGTTGATTTAGATTCTTCTTCTAAAGCTTGAATAACAAACTTGCGTTATTCTGCTCCCAGTCACTGTTTTGTCTGGTGCATAAGTTTTTTTTTTTTTTTTTCTGGTCTTTAATGGGGGGTTCTGTTTGGTTGCGGCTCAACAAGATCTATAATTTGTTTTCTTCCTCTTCCATCCTTGTTTTTTCTTTTGGACGAAAACGAAAACCCGAAAATCGAGTTCTTTTTTGGATTTGAATGCGTGGGCTTGATGATGATTAACTGGGAAGCAAAAGCACAGCTTTAGCTTTATTAACATTCTTTTGTTGGTTGGTGCTTCTTTTTCAGGTGGTGATGAAGAGTGGAGGAACAACAGCTATACAAAGAGGGAGACGTGCACTGTCAAGAAAAGCAAAACAGGTTTGGTTCAGTTTTTCAGACATCTCTCCCCATTGCTTTCATTTGGACCACAGCAGCAGCCTTAAAAACTCCAAAACAATGGACAAAATTAATTTGCTTTTAATCATTTCTAGTTTTCTGCTCCCCCAGTTACTTTCACTAATCCCTTTCCAACATTCTCCCCCAAATTACGTCCACAGATAGATCCAACAAACGCCATCCCGATCGAGGCCGACGAGGCAAGATTGACCTCGATGGCACGCAGGTCACTGACGTGCAAAATTACAGGTAGGTTCTATTGTAGTTGTTGTTTGTTTGTTGGATTTGTTTCGTTTGTTTTTGTTTTTGCTTATTATCTGTTTTCTGTGGGCTGTGGACAGGGTTTTTGTTTCTACTTGGAATGTGGCTGGAAAGTCTCCTCCTAACTGTTTGAATCTTGAAGACTGGCTTCATGCTTCCCCTCCGGCCGATATTTACGTTCTCGGGTATATACCGAAATATCTGATATGCAATCTCTTTCTGTCTTCCTTTTGTTAGAAAAGTTTTGAAATAGTAAAGAGGAAGTTTCATGTTGCTTCCTTTTGCAGGTTTCAAGAAATTGTTCCTTTGAATGCTGGTAATGTTTTGGGCACAGAAGACAATGGTCCAGCCAAGAAATGGCTGGCTCTGATTAGGAAGACTCTGAACAGTCTCCCTGGCACTAGTGGGAGTTGTTACACGCCTTCTCCCATCCCTGATCCGGTTGTGGAGTTAGATGCAGATTTTGAAGGATCAACGAGGCAGAAGGCTTCATCATTTTTTCATCGCAGATCATTCCAATCACTGAGTCGCAGCATGAGAATGGACAATGACATGTCTATGCCACAACCACGACTTGATCGTCGATTCAGTGTCTGCGATCGGGTTATGTACGGGCACCAACCGAACGATCATGACCCCAGTTACCGATGGGGTTCCTCGGATGATGAAAATGGGGATTCACCAGTTGCCTCACACTATTCACCTTTCTCTTATAATGGTTTTTTTCCCATGGAAGATGGAGATAATAGACATTCTGGGCACTCGAGGTACTGTTTAGTTGCAAGCAAACAAATGGTTGGCATATTTTTAACTGTATGGGTGAGGAATGATCTCCGAGACGACATCCGAAACATGAAAGTATCTTGTGTAGGCAGAGGATTAATGGGTTATCTTGGGAATAAGGTAACAAGTTCTCCTAGATTATGTACAAACTTGGGGAGTCATAATGTGAACTGAAGGAAATGAATGGTAATCTGATTTCTCTTATGGATTTTCAGGGATCAATTTCAATTAGCATGTCTTTGCACCAAACAAGTTTTTGCTTCATCTGTACTCATCTAACCTCTGGTCAGAAGGAGGGCGACGAACTTCGGAGAAATTCTGATGTCATGGAGATTCTCAGAAAAACAAGGTTTCCCAGAGTTCATGGCATGGGCGACGAGAACTCTCCTCAAACGATTTTAGAGCATGAGTAAGGATTCCAATCATGGAACACATTTTTCATACAATGTATGAACTTTGGTTGTTTCAATGTTATTAGCTTTCTCTAAAAGTTTGTCATTGTGATTGTCCTGATCCAGTCGAATTATTTGGCTCGGGGACTTGAATTATCGGATTGCATTGTCGTATCGATCTGCAAAGGCTCTTGTTGAGATGCGAAATTGGAAGGCTTTGTTAGAGAACGATCAGGCATACTACAAATCTCCTAATATATCAAATTTCATTCACTCATTTATAATGATGATCACTTAATCTGAGATTGTATTGTTCTGTTCTTTCAGTTACGACTCGAACAAAGACGAGGCCACGTCTTCGAAGGATGGAATGAAGGAAAGATATACTTTCCTCCCACATACAAGTATTCCAATAATTCAGACCAATATGCAGGAGACGCGAGGCACCCGAAGGAGAAGAGAAGAACTCCTGCTTGGTAAAACAATACAATACAAAACGACGTTTACATATATACAAATCGATGCGAAATACACCCTCTCTGAAAATGTCGGTTCTAACTTCTATTTGATTATGTGTGAAGGTGTGATCGCATACTATGGTACGGAAGAGGCCTTCACCAACTGTCCTACGTTCGCGGCGAATCAAGATTTTCAGATCACAGGCCTGTTTACAGCATATTCTTGGCCGAAGTCGAGTCCATAAACCACAGCCGCATCAAGAAAAGTATGAGCTATTCGAGTTCCCGAATCGAAGTAGAAGAGCTGTTGCCATGTATGTACGGACACCACACTGAAATGAACTTCTTCTGAGGGATTTTCTTTCCACACCATGCTGTACTAAGCCAACAAACTCATGATCAAGGAATCACCTACTCTCCAAGGTAAAATCACCCAAATCCCAAGATCACATTATACATCAAACTTACTTTTCCCACACATAATAATCATACTTCCATTGTCATTATCAGGTCCCCTTCAGCTTTCGATCATCGTCATCGCACTCGGCTTCCTCATATAGGTACTTCCTTTATGAACTCCCGTCTTCCACAAGCATGTCGTTTAGTCGCTTTTGTTAAACACAATATCTATTCTGGGGTAAATGGTGTGGCAACTTTTACTTTCTACTGCCCAATTCAAAATCTGATCTTCTAGTTGACTCCTCCCATCCATGGGAAACAGAATAAGAACCAAGAATTTTTTTTTCTGAACCCATTACTGCAAAAAGTTGTGTTGTTTCAATAACAAGTTTAGAACTTAGATATGTTGGTTGGGCTTATCCCATTTGCAACTTGGTCCCCCAAAATTTGCAGGCTCTCTCTCTGCTGCAGAAAAGGAAAAAGAGAAGAAAAACTTGCTTCTTTTACCACAGCCATGGCACCCCTCTGAAATTCTGCAACAGGAAGAAGAAGAAGGTCCATTATGAGCTTTCTCTAATTCTCTAAATTTGGCAGCAATTTTTTTCCATTTGATGATCTAATTTTTTTTTCTTTTCTTTTTGCTCATCACTGTGCAGGTGGTAGGTACAGACTGCAAATTTTTACATCAGTAAGATTCAAACTGATGAGCTGGACTAAATAAGCAACTTTTTTTTTTTTGGGTTTTGGGAAATTGAATTTGTAATTGGTGGGTGAGGTCGAGGGAAGGTTTGAGGATTTTAAATGTATTTTAGTTTTAGTGATGATTCTTTTGTGTGGTTTTTTGGGAAATAAAAAAAAATTTATAGGCAACTTTTTTTTCTTTTCTTTTTTGAATTTCTTGGTTGGTTTGATTGAACTGTAGAAAGGTTGAAAAGAAGTGGAGAAGTGACAGAAACTACTGGCTCATTGCAAACTGTAAAATTAAAAATAAAAATAAAAAAATGATGGCATTAAAGCTATTTTTTTTTCTTTTTTCCTGCTGTTGAGGCTCTGATCTAGTCTTTTTCTTTTTTTCTTTTTTCTTTTTTTTGTCTTTTTTCCCATAAATGGTTAAATATATTCATACATTTTCTTTTCTTATTGGCATTTAAATGAAATATATGGGAAAAGAGATAATAGTTTACTCTGCTTTATCTTTAATTCAAGTTGACAAAAAGTTAAAATGTAGTCTCACTTGGATTGAAATTGGTTTGAATCCTACCAGAAATACGGAGGAGGGAGAATTCGAATACATGACATGTTGATGGCAAATGTAGCCTTTTGAACTATATTATGACAAAAAAGAATTGTTATTAAATAAAATAATTATTTTGATCACTATTATTATTTGTTTTTTTAGTAAACTCATTGTTATCATTTTGTAATTTAATGAACTCAACCGATAGCTGCCTTATCCAATTTAACACTATTTAGCATATATTTACATTACACACTAATACATATGTTAAATGGATTTGCTCGATGAACCATTTAAGATAGAATAACGATAAGAAGTAAAATTGTAATTAAAAAAGAAAAAACTCGAAAATATATATATTTTTAGTTCCGTAATTGTGGGTGGAAAATCATGGTAATAAGTATTTTATCCATTAAACTATTTTCGAATTGGCAAAAACTTGAAGATTGAAATACGTATTTTACGATACAAAAACTAAAATATAATAATTATTAAAAGAAGATGAAGCAAAAAAGGAATTGAAGCATGTATTATATTATAGTGGTAATTTTAAAAATAAATGATATTTTCTTTAATATGTTAGAAGAGAGTCGAGAGCTCAACTAGTTAAGATAGAGATCCTTGACGACGATGACGAAAAAATATGTTCAAATTCTTGCCGTCACATGTCCTTGAATTTAAAAGGTTAAATTACAAAACATATCCCTAAACTTTTTCATTTGTTTAAAACGTGCCTCTATTCTTTAAAAAAATTTAATGCTATCTTTGATCTTTCATAAATGTTTCGAAAATACTATTTTGGCAAACTTGTTAATATTTTGAACGAAAATTTGACGTGGTATAATCTAAAACGACGTGATAATTAATAACACGGAAGTTGACGTAGAAGTCTAAATTTTGGTTTTTGCTTCTTCATTGTCTAATCAATTTTCTCCTAATCTCCCTTTTAACAAAGGTAACTTATTCTATTTCCTCTCTTCAAATTTATAGACAAACTTTCATTTTTTTTAGAAAGACAAACTTTCATGTTAATTGATATGAATATTAATTTTTCATTCAAAATATTGACTGTTTATTCAAATGATATTTTTGAAATGTTTATAAAAGATCGAGTGCAGAATTAAAACTTACGAGAGACTGTTATAGATGCTATAGCAAAACTTCGTAAAAAAATATCTCGGGTCGGAAAAGTCGCATTCCTCCAGAAACATTACGTTTTCACAGCCCGTTGACCGTCAATAAAAGCCTAAAACATCCAACCACCGTCCAAATGCGAAAATTTAATATTATATATGTTTATGAAAATAAAATATTTTCACCTTTCTCTATTTTCAACGGAATATAAATACGTGGCAGAATTCCATTGGATGAAGCAGTTCAGTACAGTCTCATTACTCCAAGATTTCTGACACTTTCTCTCTCTCTCTTCTTAAATTATTTACAAATAAAATACATTTTTCTCAAAAAAGAAAAGAAAAGAAAATTCACTTATTTCCACGTCAGCGACAGTCCACATCGGGCAAATCAAACGGCTGTTCTCGCAAAGACGGTGTTTATTCCCAGCTGTCTTTATTTATTTTTGCAATTTTTTAAAGTTAAATTATAAATTTAATTTAAATTTCGACACTTATGGCTTATGAGGATTTAGTCCATAAATTTTTTTAATTGCACTTCAAAAAAAGTATATATATATATATTAGCTAAATTGTAACATGATATGACTTTCATTTCTTATTTATCTGTCACATTTATGTCAAAATAGCTTATGTTTATTTAATGCCATGTGATTCTTTAGTTAATATGACATTAATTTATATAGAATATAAGTAAAAGTATAGAAGTTGAAGCCAAAGTGAGTATAGATTAGCAATGTACTCAAAAAAGAAAAAAAAAGCATAGAAGCTGAATCAAAATATTTTTAATTTAGGTACATTTTCCCCTAATAAATCAATCGTTAAGAAAAATGAACAATTTAAAAGTAAAATAGTTCTTTATCAACAAAATATATATAACGGTCAAAATATAAAAAATTAACCATACTGAAACTAAAATAGATATTGCGAATTTACACCTATAGATTAAAATAGATAAAAATGAAAAAGTCTAAAAACCAAAATAAAATTTAAATATTTTTCTATTCTCAAGTAAAATGGTAAGAGTAAAAGCTCTCCATTTAAAATTACACCAAATCCTACTTGCTAGCGTGTGTATGTACATAGCGTGTTCAAATCTATTTGACGTATACTTTATAAATTTATTATTTATTTTTTGAAAAAAAATTATAATACGTAATACTCTTTCCATTCATTATCTGTCACATTAACATCATATTAAAAATAGTGTAGGCTATTAATATTAAAATTTTATTTATAATAAAAAAAACTATAGTGTGAATAAGGAAATACGTAGTAGTGGTGATTTTTCAACTTTTACAGTCTGATAAATTGACACGTGTCACCAATGCGCTTGGATTGGCAAAGTCTCAAAACGATGTCCCAACTGGTCCACTGGAAATATTTCAGTTAAAAGAAAAGGTAAGTAAATAAATAAACGGTTGTACTAAATAATAATAATAAACGACAACCGGCTTCTTGGGAAAAGTATTTTTAAAAAGAAAAAAAATCCTAAAAAAAAAAAAGAAAAAAGAAACTATTTTTAAATATGAGAATTAGTATTTTGTAAATACTTAGGTTATTACGCAACTATTCACAAATTTGTGATTTTTTTATAACAATTCATGTAAGGAAAGAAATTTCAAAAACATTTCAGTATTTTCCTACTATTTTTTTCTAAAAAACAAAAATTAAATTTCAAGTTTTTGAAATATAAAAATAAAATAAAATAAATTGCTAATCAACAAGCATATTTTTCAAAAACAAGATCATTAGCCTCACCCAAACCCACTATCAAATTGGAGGTTAATTTTTATAAACTTGTTTTGGAAAAATAAAAAAACAAACAAACAAAAGGCAATCTTCTTTGCAAAAGTAACCAAATTGTTTATATGCTTGATTTTATTTTATTTTATTTTTTCAATATAAACTAGAGGTTTGGTTGGACAATATTAATTATGATGATTATTGCAATGGAGTCCTCCAAGTGTTAGGTTATTAATTAGTTCTAATATCTATTCACCAAATGAATAAGAGAGTCATTCCAATCAACCCATAATTATTGCTTATTTTATTTCTTAATTAATTTGATTCTTAAGACAACCCAACATCACTTTAATTAATTTAATTTAGATAAAGTAATTTGGTCTCTCATTGAGAAAAGGGTTGAAAAAGCTATGTTTGGGACTGCCAAGTGGCATCTTATCAACACATTATTGTCTTCTCACACTATTACTTTTATATCAAATAATATTGCTGACAGATTCTTTCCCCCCTTATGTGTGAATAATTCATTCAAGCATATAAAAATTAAAATAATAATAATAATAATAATAAAATAGAACGGGCCAATGTTAGTGTCAACGAACCTCTCCATGAGGCTCTGCCCGCCCTTCCCTTCTCGTTAATCCACTCCAGGTCGGATCAGAGGAGCTACTAGTACACCTTCTTGAGCAGCTGAGATATTAAACAATGAACATTTGATAGGATTCCTTATCTCACCATGAGATATAAGAGGAGAAAGTCGATTTGACTCGAGTCCTGGACCTAATCTTTAATCTTGCGTCGGTTAATGATGTGTGATGGGAGAAGTTTCACTTTTGTCATTTTTTCATGAGTGTTGGCTCAGTCGAGACTCGTCCATGCAATATATTGGTACGATGTTCATTTTAAATCTGAGGTGATTTTGTTTTTGAATTTTACGCAGAATGTCTTATAATACTATACTTACTTTTATACCAAATGTTTTCTGACTTCTAATCAATGTAGAATTATATATTGGCATTTCAAAAAATGTTGGGATGGATAAAAGAAATAGTTGCCATAGTATCCAAATTTGAGAAGAAAAATAAAATTATTATCAAAATATTTAATTTAATCCTTGTTTAAAAAAAATTATTTTGGTTCTAACTGTTATTTTGTCCTCCATTGTTTAATATTTGGATATAATGTGATTTTGAGTATATGTGGATTGGCATGTTGATATAGGCCTCTACTGAAGCCACATATATATGCCATTGGAGTTGCACATTTAGAGGGTTATTAGGTGGTGAAATGATAGCAAAACCATTGTTTTGCAAAGTTGAATAACTAAAATAGACACTTTGAAAGTTTAGAGACACAATTAAAAGAAAAAAAATAGAAAGTTTAACTACCAATATGAGTTTTAAACCCTTTTCAAATAAAATAATGAATAAAAAAACAAAATTATTATCCAATGAATTCTTAGAGATTGACGATATGGTTCGTCTTTCGAATGTATAGATAACCAATTAGTTAGTGAAAACTAAAAGTTAATTAGGATATTAAATTTCTATGAATTTGACATCAACATATATAAGAGGTGAATAATCATTTCATTATATGAAAATCAACAAAATATTAATAAAATAGTATTAATATGGACATAACAGTAAGGATTTTAACTTATTTAAGAATTAATTTAAATATTCTTTTATGATTTTTTTTACTTTTATGATTTTCTAGAAATATTTATTGATATCGATATTTTATAGACATTTCTGTAGAATTAATACATCGACATTTCTGTAGAATTAATACATCGACATTTCTATAGATTAGATATCCAATACATGAATTAAATTTACTCAACCTATCAACTTAAGCTTTCGGGTTGAGTGGTGGGTTTATTCATCTTTAACACTATCCACATCTTTGAAATCGGATAAAATATTATGAGATTTGATTCAATTATAATAATAAGTTAAAATTTAAAAAAAAAAAAGAGAAGAATAATGAAAAAGAAAAAGAACACAAATCTCAAGGGGGAATAGAATTTTGAAGTTAAAAGATGGTGATTTTGTGTGTGAGAGTGCACCCTAAAAGCCAAGGAGGATTTCAGCTTTCTTGTTAGAAGAGGAGGGGGAAAAAAATAAAAAAAAGAGAATATTAAAAGACAGTGTTTTTGGATATTCTCTCTCTTTCTCAGCTTTTGTTGTGTTTTTAATAGATCTTCTCTCTCTCTTTGTCTTTCTTTCCAACTTTTTTTTTTCTCTCTCATTAGATCCCATCTCATCTTGTTCCCTCTCCAACAATTTTCAGCTTTTGTTTTGGATGTGTTTTGTATAAATAGTTTTTGGACCTACTTTATAATTCTTTTGGTTGGGAGGAAATTGTTGGTAAATAGTTTTCTTTTTTTTATAATTGTCGTGATTTTAGTTTCTG
Source organism: Momordica charantia (assembly GCF_001995035.1). Next base: position 1,030,841 of record NW_019104553.1, on the reverse strand, counting down.
TATTTTCAAAATGTTGGTTTGGGTCATATATTTAAAAAGTGAAAATTTTAATCTATTCATTTTCCTATACTCACTAAAATTTTGTAAATTAGGACAAAACATATTCATTTTTTAAAAGTACACCAATCAAAACAAACATTTTTAAAGTACAAAGGATGAAAATGAATAAAAAAAATGGTAAAGTGAGAAACAAAATTAAAGTTGAAGTATATTAAAATAAGATAATTTAAATTAAATTAACCAAAAGTATATATAATATTATGTCATTGTATGTATATATATATATATATATATATATATATATATATATATATATATATAGTTTTGATCAGCTTTATTTGAAGCAACATTGTTTAGAAATTCTTAAATATAAAACTATAAATTGAGACATTAGCCTTTTAGCATTTTATTAATAAGATATAAAGGATTAAACTTTGGGAAAGGCAATAGAAAGGAAAGAAAAAGGGGAGGCAAAAAATCCAAGTGGGGTTATGGTTGGTTGCCATTTTATGAAGCAAAAAAAGAGAGGAATAGGCTGTAAAAGGTCTGATTTTCAAACAGAAATATGAAGAATAAGAAGAAGAGGCCAAAAAGAAATTAAAAAATAACAATAATGAAGATTAGAAGAAGAAGAAGAAGAAGAAGAAGAAGAAGAAGAAGAAGAAGTTCAATTCCCCAAAATCAAAGCATCAATCAATCAAATCACCATGTTGTTTGGATTTTTTAATATTATTAATTATTAAAATATTATATTAACCAACCTAATTTTAAAAATAATGCAGTTCTTGTTTCTCGGTTGGTATGCCCTAACTCAACAGGGACGGCGTTCATACATGACTTATATGTCGTTGGTGTCCGTCAAGTATCAAAAAGATAAATAAATAAAATAAAAAGGAATGATGACATGGAATAGCAAACAAATTTAAGGGTCTATAATTCTATAATTCTTGCGATATTTGTAGTCTATAAAATTTAGATAGGTATGTCTACAGTGTGTTGAATTATTCCCTTAATTTTTTTAATTTTTTATAATTAATAATTGGTTTAAATTTTGCTTTTTATTTTTTATATTTGTCAGTATTTCAAATCATGTATTTGGTCGAGTCCTTCAACTTTCAAATTTTAGACTTTTAGTCTCTACAAAAATTATTGAAATTATCAATACAAATATATGGCTTGTGACAAGGAGGACAATAACTTTTATATATTTAGAGTCTAAAATAGAATATTGGATAGTTTCGGAGGTAAAACCTAAAATTTTAAAGCTAAATAAAAAAAAAAAGAAATAAGAAATAACGATCAATATAGGGTTTAAATCTAATTAGTTTCTTGAACCAAGTCTTATTTACTTGGGTTATTTTACAAATCTACAAATAGAGGGACCATATACTCGAGAAAAAAAAAATCCTTAAATACAAACTTTAATTTGAATCTATTTCTTGTTTACATGAATTATTTAAACTCTGCAGGCAGATGTGGCATATACTAAAAACATAATGATAAATAAAAAAATTAGAACCTTAAATATAGAAATCTCAAATTGAATCTATTTTTATTTATCAACTCTATAAATAAAGAAAAAAAAAAGAAAGAAGCATCGAAACCCAAAATTGTATATATATGAACTAAAAATCTCGAAGTGAATTAGATTTTTTTTGTTGATTTTTTTTAGAATATAATATTTCAAATCCAAGTGAGGATTCAAACTTTCAATCTAGGAGATTGAACTATATCACGAAAAACACTTTTGTTTTGTTTTTTGTTTTTTTTTGTTTTTAGTTTTAAAAATGTAGAGATGGAACATTAAACCTCCAACTAGTCATCGTTAGACTATGATCGACAATGACTTTTGTTATTTGAACTATAATTAATAAGCTTATTCAATAATTCTTCTAAAAAAAAACTTATTCAATAATTAGTATGGAATCATTAAACATCTTACTATTATGAAAAAATAATGATGATAATACATATGCCAAAACGAGCATAACTCAACGGTAATAGACATATATCTCCAACTAAAAGGTTGTGAGTTCAATCTCCCACTCCTACATGTTGTATTAAAAATAAATAAATAAATATGATGATATGACTATTAAAAAAAATATATTTTAGTCCCTACATATGATTTAAACTTCATTTCGGTACATATAGCTTAACTAACTACATAACATGAAATAAACCTAAGAGTTCAACAAACAAAATCAAATTTGAACATAAAATCATTTAGAACTCGTTTGATAACCATTTTTGACGTTTTTGGTTTTTGGTTTTTCTTGTTTTTTGTTTTTTGTTTTTAGAAAAACCATATATGCTTAATAACCCTTTTTTGTTTTTTGTCTTTAAAAAAACAGAAAATCAAAACATGTTTGGTAACCATTTTTAGTTTTTTTTGTTTTTAAAAAGTTAAAAAATTGAAAATACATATTAGAGTGAGAAAATTTAGAGATGACAATGGTGTGGGTGCGAGTGACGATGCTCCCCCTATTCTCGTGCTCGTGAAAATTTTTAGTCTCTGTCTCCACCTCGTTCTTGGGTCCGAGAGATTTTCTCGAGAAAAATTATCGATTTTATAATTGTTTTTAATTATTTTTAGAATTTAAGTATAAAAAAATTGTAATAAATATATATTAATTATTTAAAAAAATGAAATCGAGGATGGGGACGGGGTCGGGACATGCATTCCTTATTTTTGGAACCCGACCCTGTGGAAGTTTTTGTCATCCCCTAATGTAGAAACATGAAAATACACGTTTAGAGGGATGTAAATAAACTTTTGGAAGATAAATTTTAGAGAGGTAAATAAACAGATTTAGAAAAAAAATAGTGAAAGAAAAGTTAAAGACAAAAAGAGAAAAAATTTAGGGAAAAAAAAGTAAAGTCGAGAGGAAAAGATATGTTAAAGATAAAAAAAGAGAAAAATTATAGTGAAAACAAATTTAGAGATAAAAATAAGATTCAAAATATAATTTTTAGAGAAAATAAATAAATACAGAAATAAATAAAAGTTTTAGTGAAAGAAAATTAAACGAGAAAATAAAATATAATTTTCAAAGGAAAAAATAGAATACGTAGAGAAAGAAAAATTATAAAAGACAAAATTTTAGATAGAAAAAATTTAAGAAAAATATTAAATTTTTAGAAAAAGAAATGAAAC
>NW_019104553.1:1009442-1027589 GCF_001995035.1 Momordica charantia | reverse complement strand
CCTATTTTTGAAAACTTTTTTATTTTTTTTTGAAATTTACATAGAATTTGAGAGTGATTTTTGAAAAACAAAAAACAGAAAATTGAATTGGTTATTGGTTATCAAACAACTATGTTTAACCAGAAAATTGAATTGATCATCAAACAACTCTGTTTCTAAAAAATCAAAAATAAAAAATAAAAAATAAAAAATAAAATGGTTATGAAACAGCTTTTATATTTTTATTACTATAGTTGACAAAAAAAAAAAAAAATCGATCATATTGGCCAATTTTATAGCTATTGTAAATATAGATCACCCGAAAAATGGTAGGTTTGAGCTCTAACCCATTTCTTTAAATGGTAATATTCTTTAAACAAACTTCAAAGATTAAATGTTGAATTGTTCATTAACAAAAAGAAAGGAAAAGCCCTCTTTTCTTGTAAAAAGAAAAATATAATAAAGTTAAAATCTTTTGGTTGGCAAAGATTTGGAATCTTTTGGTGATATCAGTTTAGAGGTCTCCTACTCCAGGTATAGGGAAGCTATACTCCGACTCCAAAATTTGGTTTGTCGAGTCTAATAAATTGAACGAGATTTTACCATTTACACTTTTTATGAAACTTGTTCATACCTTATCTCATTAATTTGGAAATGAAACCTGCTCTAAAATAATCAAATAAGATTCAAAAATTCAAATTAATGTTTAATTCAACTTGAACATGAACACCTAAACCATATCTTACAAAATAATCCTCGTCACTTATTTAATTTAAGAAATTGCATAAAACACTAAATTGTACTATTGCCCTTCATGGGACATTGGCTCCAAACCTCCATCAGGCTTACATTCAATCTTCACATATAATTAATATAAAAAATTGAACAGCTAACCATTGTTCGGGTGGATATGTACTGGTATCTCTCTATTATCGATTGTACGTTCGAATCTCTACTTCTTATGTAGTAGTGAATATATTTATATATATAATGAATTATTATGGTAAGAACTAAAATTTCATAAACAATCGATAACTTTCTTCCTGCTAAATTGGAGATGGAGTTATTTGGTAACTCAAAATAGGAACAAGCATCCATTGCATTGTATAGAATTCTTTCAATCTAGAAATTTTTTTTTTTTTTGATATCTTGTACCTGTATCAATTATCATTTTAATGCTAACATTAACTTAGCTCAGCAATAATTAGCATATGTCTCTAACCAAAAAGTCGTGAGTTCGAATTCTACACACTACTTATTGTACTAAAAAAAGTATTTGTCATAATATCACATAACTTCATTATTTTAACTAACTGAATAAGATATGCATTCATAAAATTCAACGTGGATTTTCCATCTCCAAAGAAAACGGCCCTCACCCCATATAAAATAAAAAATCTCAATTTTCTTTCCGGAGCTTCGACGCTCACATAAAATTCTTGTTTTGATATGGATAGTGTCACGATATATCAAGATAAGGCCTCATACAATAGGTTTTCTCATACATATATTTTACATATCTAGTTTAAGATTATATTTAATAATTCGAATGCATATCAAAAATAATATTCATTTATAAAAAAATTTGAAAAATAATCTTTAAAGGTAGTAAATAACAATATTGCCAATTGCCACGTTGATTGGCCTACAGAAAATTTTTGCTCACTGTCACTAAATTTTTAACATAATTTATTTTAAATTAAAAAAAAAAAAAACTCCCAAAAGAGTTTCCAATCTTTTAAATTTTGGTTTAACAGAACGAGCCCATAGAAGTAATCTTTTTCTTTTTTTTTTCAGGTATGAAATCTCTAACCTTTTTTTATTAATACAAGGAAGATGAAATTTGAATATTGGTCGAAAATATATGTCTTAATAATTAAATTATGTTCAGATCGTACGAAATCGATCCCATTTTCAATGGTTCCTTTTTATGTTTTTTTTTTTTGTTTTTATGTTTTTTGTTTTTTTTTCTTGCTCTCACCTTCGCTTTGACTCTATAATTGTCCACAATTCATTTTCTATTATTCTTCTTCATAATAATAACCTGGCATCAAAGGACAGAAACAGAATAAACATCTTCTAAAAAGAGGAAATATTTAAGACTCTGTAGGAATATTATTTTGGTTTTGTGTCGAACCAAAAAGAAAATAATAATAAAAAGAGAGGGAGAGTGTTTTTTTTTTTTAAGTTATAGAGTTAATGTAGATATGTCAATTAATTATTATTATTATTACAGCCCATATTTTTAATACAATAAATATGGAGTATAGACTATAGAAATATGAACCTTCAAGTTAAAAAATTAAAGAAAAAAGAAAGACGTGTCTCTATCGTTGAGCTACGTCCTTATAAACTTGATCAATATTAAAATTTACATTATCCAATGATTATTGAACCATTTAATTATATCATACCACATCAATTCATAAAATCTTAGCGAGAATATCGAATCTAGACGCTCTTCCTCGATGAACTTAGTAGAATCAAAATTCAAAATCTATGGATGAAATTTACATTTTTAAAAAATTCAGAAATAAAAGTTGACATAATAATTGAATTTCAACGACCAAATTTATAATTTGACCTGAAATTTCTTAGACCAACTTAATTATAGATAGTACTTATATGTTGACCGATCAGTCCTAACCACAATTAAAAAGTCCATAATTTTTTTTCTTTTTTTTTTTTTTGGGTCAGAAATATAATAGTAGTATTATGAATTATCCGTTAATTATTGTGTAATAATAAAAAGTGATGTACTTGTGGGTACTGCCATATAAGCAATAAATTGCAATGAAAGAAAAATACTATTTTGCCCAAATAAAGCACACCTTGTGCTAAACCAAGTACCTCTTTTAACACCATTTTCTGAACAACAGAACGTACTGTTTTGTCCAATGTCATTTCTTTTTTTCTTTTCTTCTTCCCGATATAAATTAAATGAATTAAATTAAATAAGTCATATTTTTTTAATTTTTAAAAATAAAAAAATAAATTGATTTGGCCGTCCAAGTAGATGACGTCAGCAGGACCCTTCACACGAGGTTTGCTTACGTGGCGGTGCTCTGACGCTGCCACGTCATGACGTCATGCGGTGTAGAAGATACCTTAACTCCTGCAATATCATTGCCCCAAGATTGGACGCTGGCCGTACGATTTGAAAGCTTCAATTTTTATTTTTACATAAAATTAACAACATTTCTTTAATTAAATTAATGAGAATGACCAAACAACATTCCCCATAAAAGAGCAAAAATAATTTAATAGATTAAATTATGAATTTAGAGACCTGACCTTTAAACTTTTCACTTACCCTCTCGATTTTTTGACCATTAGAGTAAAAAATAATTTAAAGTAACAAAAATGGATAGGCCAACTATGTACCAGACATGACCAGTTGACTTTTTTTATGTCACTTGCATCACGTCAAATCGTCACTTGATAACCTATTTAACAAGTCATCCCAATTAACAATTCATTCATTCATTTGAGTAGAAGTGTTAAATACTGACCAAAAATTCTGGTATCGATTTTGTTTTTAGTTTTTATTTTTTAAAATTATACTTCCCCACAACATCTTAATATGTAAGTATGGATACTCCTATTCGTTACCTGTCATGTCAGCATCATATTGAATAATATTTACTAGAATTCTACATCGTTTTTACCTCAACCAAATTTCAAAAACAAAAACAAGTTTTTAAAAACCTGAACCGTTGTGACATTATTATAGGGGTGGTGGGACTCAGATTGAAGGGGAAAAAAAGGGTATGAAAAGAGAGGATTTGAGGACTGAAAATGGGGGGAAATCCAATAAATGGCAATAGTATTTTATGGTTAAGGGTGGTGTTGTTCTGAGGAAGCAGAGCAGCAGTATCACAACTCTGTCCTAAGTACTAACTGAATTGCTTCAACTTCCTCATAATTAAATTTTGCAACAGTACACATTGGTTGGCCTTGGCTTTGATTATGCTCAAATATTCAAAGCAGCCACCTTTTTTTTTCTCTTTTTTCTTTGGAATTCACTCGCTACTGTAAGTTTTTTGGTTCAGCAAAAGCCATTAACACACAACACAGACACTGCTGCTGGCTGCTTCTGCTGTTGGCTGCTGCTGCTGCTGCTGAGGCCATTCTGACACTCTTAACGCACGCTTCAAAATTACACCAACAGAAAATCATCAATTCCATCCCCCTCCACTACTGCAACAAATTCTCCATCTTTTGAACTCAAAACAGCGCCCCCACTTGATCGCTCTCTCTCTAGATTTGACCTTGGATTTCTCTCCTGCAAACAAAAAAGTCGGGAGATTGCTCTAAACCTGTTCAAGGATGTGATGCAAACATTGATCCGAATATGACGCATGTTTGCGATAAAACTAAAAGCAAAATCATATAGACAAAGGCTCACATGCCACGTTAGTTAGAACTACGAAAGATTTTAGACATAGCTCACATGTCATATTAGTTCAGTGAGGTGGGAGATTAAACCATCAACCTTAGGGGTAGAATAGATGTTTAATCCACTTGCATTATACGTCACATACAGCATAGATATATAAGTAAGTTTTATCCATGGAACTAAAAACAAAACCACGTGGTTATAGGCTCATCACACGCCACCTGGACCTGTTGTCTTAACAAAAAGAAGCAAAGCTGCATGAGAGAGCTGGAAGAAGAAATCTGGAAAAGAATTAATGGAGACTTAATTAGGAAATCTTGTTAAGATGGTGGTGGCAGTAGCTAATTAAACTTAAGCACATCAAGAGGTAGCTATCAGTATCAGTATCAGTGGGGGTTTAACTTGTGAAACAAGGGATGTCAGAAACAGAGTAAAGAGAGAGAGAAGAAGAAGAAGATGAGAGGGGGTTGTGGGGACGACAAATTATGAGTCAAAACAAATAACGAGAGGACAGAAAAGCTAATGGAAAAAAGGGCTGTGGGGTTTTATGGGTAAATGACCTCATTCTTGGCGTAAACACTGCAAAAGATCAATGGGGTTTGTTTGTATGTCTTTGTTTTCCAGCTTAAGCATGGAGTAAAAGAGAGCCAAACGAGGTCCTTGATTTGGCTCAGTGATTCAGTCGGATCCCCATCTCATTTCCATTTACAATGTTTCCTTTTTTCTTTTCTTTTCTGTTTTTTTCTTGGGATGGTGTCTAGGGCAAGGCAACCGTAAGATTCCAAAGGTGTATGCCACACTCCCTTTTGTTTTCTTTTTATCACCTCTGAAAGTGGTTTTCTTTTAGATTTTCAAGAAAGGAATGAACCTGACGACTGCAGTCTGTGACTAAAGAATTCTACTTCTACTTATCAACTGCGAATAAGGTTTTAAGTTGATATAGTCTATTAATATGTGAATTCTAGTTGATTCTCAACTGTTTTCATTTTTCTAAAACCAAGACAGAAGTGCTTCAAGTTTGAGCATATTGAAATGCTTGATGTAATTTCCAAAACAGGTCCTCCAAAGTCTCTGGAGCTAGGTACTTGGTATGAAAAATTCCCAGGTAGAAAGTTTGCTCAACTATAAGAAGTTTTGGTGGAATTATATTTGAACCTATTGAACCGAGTTCAAACATTACATAGGTCCTGGATCATCATATGGGATAGGCATTTTATGCTAATCAATTGCCTTCAATGGGAAATATAATCAATGAAATTCTTTGGTCGCATCATAGAGATTTTGAACTCCATGAGCACCTTGATAGCACGCCCTAGTTACTACCTAAGTGAAAGGAGAATCGCGCTCAAGTCAAGGTAGGTCTCGTCTGCTCTGCGACATTCCCTCAGGTCATATATTCATCACTAGACAAATTCATTGAGCCTCTACTCAACCAATATCTGGACTGACCACTTTTGACACGGAGCTTGTTTTTCTATATTCAAGGACAGTGATTATCGTTGTCAGGATCATGTTCCAAGAGAGTTGTGTTGGGTCGTCCTCAAGCTCACCGGGACTGTGCCTTTGTTTTCAGAAAGCAAGTCTAAAACTTCATGGGCGCTTGTTGCGGCTGCATGCATATAATTGTTGGAGCCAAATTGTGGTTGATGGAATCAACCATCAAAGATAAGGTACCCTACAAAACAAGGAGGTCTAGATTAACATATACTGGTGGAATATCTACTAAAGCAACCCCAACAATGCTCAAGTTACCATTGGAAAATGAATTATGCAAAGTAATGATAAAGACTTGAAGCTTATATGTGTATTAGAATGACTTGGTCCAAGTCCAATTGACTCTCTACACGTGAAAGGTTTAGCAATAGGTCACTGATAAAGTGCTTTCTTAAGTGAACTCTGTGAAGCACTTTCAAGGGCATAGTCCTATAAGTTAAGACTACGGCAAGATTTGCTTTTTGAATCTGAGCAGGTTGAGGAATTGCGCCTAGATGGCCATGTGGGGGAGGTGAGGAGCTTTTCTAGATGATAACAAGCCCTATAATGAAGAGGAATCAAAATTTATTTTCTATATTCTTTTTCATTTACAGATAACAAGAGAAATCTAGTCAAAGGAATGCTTACAACAAAGACCTTATTGGCCCATTTAGTATTCTATTTCTTGTTTCTTGTTTTTTATTTCTCGTTTTTTTTTTCAATCAAGAAAAACATAATTGTTACTTGCTTCTTGCTATTTCTTTTTTGTTAAAAAAATAAGTAACCATTTTTTGTTTCCTGACCTCTAAAAATTTAAATTTTATATGAAAATTGACTTTTTTAATTAAATATTCAAATTTTTTATGTTATGGTTAATATTTGATATTTATTGTGTATTTTATAAGTAAATAATGATAAAATAATGTTTTTATTCATGTTTTGATAAAACTAAAACAAGAACCTTGATTTTGTTATTTTCAAAATTTCTATACAATTGCAGAAATGTTTCTTCAAAATGAGAAACAAGAAATATGAACAGTCACCAAATGCTAAAGTTTCTCAAAATTGAAAACGAGAAATAAGAAACAAAAAATACAAATGTTGTTACCAAACAGAAAAAAATTTGATGTTTTTCAGTACATCAAAGCTTGTAAAAAAATTTCAATATATCTAGAATGCTATCACATTGTCAAGTCAATATATGCCATAGGATTGTTAGCAAACAATTTTTTTTTTTTTTATCTGAAATAAATATTTCATTGATGGTATGAAATATATAAAAGCCCCGAAGGCAATTACAAGAAAGTTCTCCAAGATCTTAAGAGAGTAATTGTTGATTGTTTGCAAACAATACTTAAAACAATTTTATGTTTGTCAAAACAGAAGTACCAAGAAAAACATGGTTAGATAACTATTTATTTAAAAAAACAGCCCAACAAGAAGAAAATCCTAGAAAAAGAGGCTCCAATCCAAAAGAATAACCCCGATAATTTAAGAACACCTTAAAAACCAAACCCCACAAATAAGTATTAAATCTAATAAGATCCCAAACAAACTTCATAGACCTCTCCACCCCTAAAATTTCTATAGTTTCTCTCAAAGTCAAATGCACCACAAATAACCACGAAACAGGTCAGACACAAAAACCTACCAAAGCTATGATTCTAAAACAATCTTGTACGACAACACAGAACATAGAAGCTCTCAACCATGAGAATCTAATGCTCATTTCTCACAAAACTGCATGACACCCTCATATGCCGCTAGAATATTAACTAGAATCTCGTTTTAAGTAGCGGCATGCTTAATTAGTAGATGACTTAAAAAAACTGCAAACCAATACCTTGTAGCCTTCTTTTTCACCGTGGAGGAACAATAGGATGATGCAGGAAGGTGGAATAAATTAAACAGAAATTATATATTCGATGGACAACAATCACAACATTGCCAAAGCTGAAAGCGGAGTATCAATTTCTCGACTCTGAACTTTCTCGTTTCACCATCTGGTCGCGGGGCAGAGAAAGAGAACCATCAAGGTTCAAATAACTGCATTTTGCCACCTGTACCATCAATAGAAAACTTAGTACAGAACACATCCAAAGATAATCGCCACATGCAGAGACCAAAATACAAGAACAGCATAATAAGTAATACGTCCACTGTAACCCTGAAGTTCTCAAAAACCAAGTTTTCTGTTTGGAAGTAAAACTGTACAAAATGTAGAAAGCCAAGTGTTCTAGCAAATTTTCTCATGTTCTTTACCAAATGAGATTAAAATAAAAATTTGACTTCGAGTTAGAACTTATCTTTTCCTTATAAACAAATACTAACACTTGCACTGCAGTCAAAACTCGTCACCACAATGAGCAGGTCAGTCACACAGACAAAATGAAAATGGACAAAGGGAAAAAGAACGGAGGCACAAACCTTTGCCCATACAAGAAGATGTTGTCTTTTCATCAATCTACTTTATTACAGCAGTAAAATTCCTTGAGAAATTTGACGATCAGTTCCTCACAAGACTGCTTGGTCTCCAGCAACTCCAAAGTCAGAATACCTGCCAAGCTCAATCTTGCCCTGCCACCTCCACATTGGATGTCTTCAGAGCTTTTTCATTGATACAATGAGCTTCTTGGAGGTAGATACATCAAGATAGCTGAGAGGATTAATCCAATCATGTAATTGGATGCCTTGCCCTTGTAAAGTGTGAGGTTGAATGACGTCAACAAGAAATTGTTGAGTGCATCAGTATTGTTGAAATTGTTGAGTGCATCAGTATTGTTAAAACTTGAGCATGATGCAAGGGCATTTAACGGAAGAGATGCATACTTTAAGTAAATCAATACAAACCAACCCACTTCTTAAAAGTCAGGGCTGATTCTCTCTTCCTTAGTTGCGCTTCTGTTTGGAACTTGGGAGCCTTGCCCTTGTAAAGTGTTTTATGGTACTTTAAGAACAGAGTTCTGTATTTGTACTTGTCAATGAACATGTTATCTTTCTCCATCATCTCCACAACTTCATTTGCTCTAGCAAAAAACCCACCCCTCACAAATGTATAGAGCACAGAATCAAGGAGTTCTTGATCGAACTTCAAGAATGAAGCTGATGCAATACTTTTCATTTCCCCCCACAATTCTGTTACTTCTACATATTTTCCACCAATGGCAGCATACCCGGTTACCATAGAATGGAAAGTTTGAGCATTCGGACAATGTCCAAGGCTTCTCATTTTCTTCAGAGCCTTCTCAGCATCTTGCATCAGTTTCTTCTTACAGAAGAAATGTATAACGTTGTTCCAGTCATGAAGCCCATAATCCACTCTTTGCCCATCTTTTATTTCTTGTAAGAGTTTTGCCATCAATCCAGCTTCACCGTTCTCTGCACTATTCTCAACCAATCTTTCAAATTCTCGATGTCCAGATCTTGGTATTTTAGCTTCTTTCATCTCCTGAAAAAGCCTGAGTGCCCCTTTGTTGTCATTCTGAAGCACTCTAGAGTTGATCAATGCATCATAACAGCTAGAGTCCAGCTGTATTCCAGCCTTACGAGCATCTCGCAAAAGAGATGCAACCTCACCAGTCTGATTAGTTTTACAATAAGCCTTTAAGAGAGAACTATATACTGAAGAACTAGTTCCAACACCAGCCAGATGCATCTCATCAAGAAGGTCGTGTGCTTGATCTAACCACCCAAGTGAAATGCATGCATTAATGACATGAACTAACACTGAATCATCATTAGATACTGGTGACACTTCCTTCTCTGCCTTGATAAGAAACTGAGCTAAATCTTTGATCTTACCAGCTTCTAGAAAAGCCCTAACTAGTTTCACAAGAATAGTTTCAGTTGGTTGGAGAATACCACGTTCAGTTGTAACCAATTCAACTTGCAATTGCAGCTTCGTAAGCAAGGTGCAAAGAATTTCCTTCACTTCACTACCAAGTCTCAAAAAATTTCGATCCATAACAAAATCTTCATAAGAAATGGACTTCCCATTTGACACCTTATCGTCTAATCCATCATTTTGGCAGATAAAGTTTTTCCCAGAACCTAGTCCAGATGATGGTCTAATGTAATTTTCAGAAGTATCACATACTAAGTTAGCTGTACCAAGTGCATTTTTAGCTATGTTTGCTTTCCTGAGCATATCCAAAACCATGTTAGATGCAGACTCTAGATCTCCAAATTTCAGGTGACATGTAAGTAAGCAACTATAAAACTGTCGAAACTGAACATCACTCAGGTTATAGGCTTCATCTATGTGTCTCTGTAATTTCTTTAATTCTTCTCTCCGCCCATTTCTTTCATGTATATGTACCATTACCATCAATAAGTTGGTATCTACTTTGACACCAATTCTAGGCATCATATCAAGGAGTTCTTCTGCCTTTCTAGTTGTCCCAAACAAGACACACCCGGCCAAAGCAATGTTAAAAGTAGTAGAATTGGGCTTCATAGCAATTAAAGGGGCATTACATTTTTTACGTGGATCCACCCTGCCATCTTGAAACAAGTAGCCTATTTCAAGAATCAATTCAGCAGCAAGGTAAGCCCCAGGACCAGTTTGTGACATGTAGGCCAATATTGCAGACCAGGCAGCAACAGGGAGAAACTGTTCCATTTTTATCAACTTTCTCAGAATAGTTGATGCTGGAACTGGTAGCCCAGATTTTGCAAGACTAAAAGACAAATAGATTAGAGGGTCCTTCTCTAACAAGTTCTGTTTTCCTTCTGCAAATGCCTGTTCTACCAAATCATAGGCCTTCTCAAGCCATTGAATTTCAAGACTTTGTGCAAAACCTGTTAATAGTTTATTAACAACGGATTTTCTAGGAAACCCTTCCATCTGCATATGCTGTTGGTATAACTTCCACGTATCATTCAATCTATGCTCTTCAATGGCAGTTTGTATGTCCATACTTAGTTTTGCAGGATCTCGAGCCTGAACCAAGATTCTTTCGGACATTGTTGATAACAACTTGATGTTGAAGATGCATTTATTCTGAAGTCCTAGCACAATAGGTTCTGCATTTGAGTTCCATGGAGAGGAGACAAATGTTCTAAAAGACTGGTAATTGGAATTAAGTGTGCATTTACAGACCCCAAAGATGTTGTGATTAGCACCATGAAACAAGAGATACAAAGCAGAAGGGAAATATACAGCAGCCCTGCAACTTGACTTCATCACATGAAGCATCTTACTGACATTTGCGACAATTCTTCCCAACTGCAGCATGCAAGACTAAGTTCTTCAGTGCTTGATAGTAAAAGTTTAGTACAAGAATAGACCATTTTGTAATAATTTGAAAATGAGGATGCTATTAGGTACTTTTAATTCTTAGTTGTTAATTTATCATTTATCTTAAAGTTTACAATATCCATTCACGGGTAATAGTATGAAAACTAAGCCACCAAACTGGATCTGGATCACATAGAGCAGATAAGGGGGAAAAAAAAGAAAAAAAAAAAAAAAACCTTCTCAACAGCCTAGAAATCAGGGAAGCACATTTTCAATTGAGAATTGACAAATGGGCCAGTTGATCACTCATTAATATTTATTGAAAGAAATTTTTCATATACACTAGTGATGTCTGTCCTAAAAGGAATTAAGAAGAATTCAAATCGTGAAGGAATTGAGTTCCTTTATTTGGTGTCATTCAAAGTAACAAGATTTCAGATCATATCTGGTTCTAATTCTCTCTTGCACTCAAAAAGTTTTCTAGACCAAAAGAGTGGAATTTTGTGAAATTTTTTGTCAAGATGTAAATGGTACCAAACATGGATTTTTATAAAGATGTGACTGATACCGAACATCACTCTGACCCAAGTAATGAGATCAACATGCTCGAATCATTGCAGGACAGCGTATACTAATGTTATGCTGTAAACAAAAAACATAGATTAACAGATTCAAAACCATTCAAAGGCTTTCTTTATTAGAACTGGCAGGAAGAACGGACAACACTGTTTAAAAAGTATATCAAATTACCACCAATAGATATGGGGTCGGTTTCAAAGATGATTTATAATTATCAGCTAGGAGCTATCCTTCTAGTCTGGAACCCTTTCTTTAGGTGGGCCTTCCATTATAGGGATGGTTTTTTTGTATGCTCTTGTATTTCAACGAAAAGCAGTTTCTCATTAGAAAAAAGAATACCACCAATAAAAATAAAAATTATGATCTTATAAAGAAAACCACTCTCCCTATCAACCTTTTCTCAATGCCAAAGCATCGTTTTAATTGTTCAAATTATTAAAGCTCGTCATGATTTCATTTTCATAAATTTGAAACTCTTACAAGATGTCAGAAAGAACTATGAGAGAAGAAAGGATACTGTAGAAACCCTAGAGAAAAATTAGGCAAATAATTCAAGGGGCTCGATTTCTGAAGCTCTCTTTCTTTTTTCGTAAATGGGTTCAAACCCCAAAATTTTTTTACTATTCAAATGGAGCCAAACCCCATAAACTAGTGCCCGACGCCTTCACGATTCACCATTAACATACCAAAATTCATATCAAAATGAATGTTACATAACTCGAGAGACACGCCAAAAAAGAAAAAATAATCATGAACCCATGTAAGCTATGTGGAAATGAGCTCAAATGCCAAGCAGATGAAGACCGAGAATCAAATTCTTCAGTAGGCTCGACCTTGAAGGAAGAATCAGCTAAATAAATATCATGGTGTTGGGAAGTTCAACAATGGGGAGTACTGATTGAGGGGGCGCCAAAAGCATACTTACAGAAAAATTTGGAAACCGATCGGAATAATGGATTCTCGTATGTAGTTTCTGTAAGTTTTCCACCGTCGAAGCCGCCAAGAGAGCCTCAGTTGCTGCCCACTGCCCTACTGGTATTAACTTCGCCAGAAACACTAATTTTAAAGACGTTAACATATAGAATGCTTTATAATTTGGAAAAGAAAATAATTAGAATATATATCAAAAAAAACTATTTGAAAATTCTCTCCTTCCATATGTCAAGTAGCTCGTTCTATTATTTTTCTAGTGTAATTAATTTTTAATATTTAAAATGTCATTCTTTTTTCCGTCTTAACTTCCACCTTTCAAAATGGAAACAAAGATGGAAACAGAGAAATTAACTGCATTATTGCACTTCTTCATTTTTCTTTATTTATTTGTTCTTATCCTTTCTATAAATATAACTAAAAACAACTTTATTATTATTATTATTTGATAAATTATTTAATATAGAATTACTCTGGCCTCTCAATTTTTTTTAGTATTATTATAATATATATTTAAAAATGTCTCTCATAATGAATTGAAATTTTTTATAAAAATTTTAATAATTAATAAAAAAATCTCCTTTGAAAATGGCCTCTGAATTTTTTTTAGTATTATTATAATATATATTTGTCTCTCATAATGAATTGAAGTTTTTGATAAATAAAAATTTTAATAATTAATTAAAAATCTCATTCCAAAGGAAAAATCGCAGGTAAAAAGAATTAAAAAAAGGCATGGAGAAATGTTTTCTAGAAAATATATGTTAAGCAAAAAAAATGAGTTTTTTTAATAATGTTTTATTTTAAACTTATTCTAAATATATATGAACCTCCCAACTATTTATGTTTGGAAAATTATTGGTCCTATGCCACCCCATAATTTCCGAGTTGCATGGCACCTTGTTGGCGTCATGTTTTTTTTTTTTATAATTATGGCATGTGGCAGGACATATGCCAAAATTATTCAAAATTGCTACTCTAGTATAATTGCAGTACACCTACCTTTAATTAAGAGGTCTTCGGTTGAAATTATTTTCTCTTTTAAACAAATTTGAATGTTACCTATTCTATAGCCCTTGTTTCAATAATATATTATTTTAATAGTAATTATTTTATTTTTTATAATTAGTAGTTGCTTTATTCTAAAAAATAAAACTTCAGTAACATTTATTTAAATTTGTCTAAAAGAAAAATAATTACAATAGAATTTATTTTATTAGTACGAGTAGGTATTACTGTTAGGCTGTGTTAAGCCTATTGTACTATATACTCCATAATAATAAAATAAATACGTCATCCTAAGTTCTCATAAAATTGTTAATTTCTAAAAAGATATAACAAATAAAGACTACAATGTTTAGGATGCAATTACAAGATAGAAATCATCCATATTATAAGATGAAGCCCTACAACAACACCATAAAACAAATTCCAACTCACTAAAATCCAACACACGATACAATTAATAATATACTCAAATTTATTAATCAAACCGAGTATAGCTCAAATGGTTAAGACATCTATCTCTGACCAGAAAGTCATGAGTTCGAACCCCCACCCCACAATATTGTACTAAATTAAGTAGGGAGCAAAATTTAAAAGAGGTTGAGAAATGAGACTTGATTTTTATTTAGTACAATATATACCTTGTCTTGCTTCAAATATTAATTTTTGTCAATAATAGCTGTTTTAACTCTTTATTTTCGAGCTTAAATTATGATCCAAAAATACATCTCCGAGTCTTTGAAATCGTTCGCCCTCCACCGAAATTAGTGAAATTAGTCAATAATCGTTTTCACTTTATATTTTAAAGTGTGATCAGAAAAAATATCTAGTTTTTAATTTTTCAATGAAAAAAACAAGAGATAACAAAGAAAACATATTCGAAAAACAACCATTTTTTTAGAGCAATTGCAATATGACAAAAATATTTGCAATATGAAAAAAATATTTAATAAAATAACAACCACATTTAATTGGTTTTTTCAAATATAACACTTTATTTTTTATTTAAAAAAAATAGAGATTCATTTTAAATGATATACATCTCATTATTGATATACATCTAATTATTATTGATATACATCTAATTATTTAATATATTATCTGACTATTGATATACATCTAATAATTATTGATATAAGTATATCTATATAAGTATATCTTTGCAACTCGATACTACTAGTGACTATTGATATACATCTAATAATTATTGATACAAGTGTATCCTTGCAAGTCGATACTTGATACGAGTATTTTGAAAAAGCAATTTTCCTTACTTTTATTATATCTAAGTTCTTTTTTTAAAAGTAAAATACTTCCTCAGCTGGTTAAAAATTGATTTCAATCAAATGGCTGTCAACATAGAATCACTAGTGATAATTTGCCCAATTTTTTAGGATTAATCCCTTAGGTTGACGATTGACATTCTAATCCCTTTTTTAGTCCATTAGTATATTTTAAGATATTTTGTCAAACTGAACGCCACTTCACTTCGCTTCACCATCTAATAATCAAATAATTAAATTATGTACCAAAGTCTTGGAAAAGCTATTCACCTCCCAACATTCATTTTTTAGGAGTACAACAGACGTTTCCAAAGTCAATATGATTGGAATAGCTAAGCTATTTACTTTTCAAAATTATTTCCAATATTTACTTTTTTAGAAGTAAAAGGCCAAAACAGACGTGGATGGTATCATCTACAAGATCATTCACTTCACTTTCTATTTTACACAAGTAGAGGCGGAGCTAGCTGAACCAACAGAAAGCAAAGGCAGGCAGAATATTAAGAGAGCTCATTTTTATTTATGCAAAGTCTGTACTCTGTACTCTATACTCTGTACAAGGGAGTAGTTAATTTAAACTGTGACATACCTTTTATTTAACACTTCTCTCTTGACTCTTGGGTTGTTGTTCCTCACTCAGGCTGATGCTGACCATGTTGCTGGGTTGGCCCTGGGAAGAAGAACTCCTCCTCTTGCTGTCTGAACATCCTCCCCACCGCTTTTCCCGATGTGCCAAATCCCAACTCTCTCGCTATTCTCTCCATCTTGTTTATTATGTTCTCTTTCCCTGCAATTTTTCACTCTACTTTAGGCTTCCAATGGGTTTAAAAAACTTTGTTGGATGGTTTTATGGCGTAGTTGTTTTTACCTGCAAGAAGATACTTGATGTTGCCATCGGCATTGATTTCAAAGAACACAATCTGGAGACGGTGGTTCGGCGCAGCGATGATTGAAAATGGATGCCCTGCCGGAGCTATGATCACCATATCACGTCTCAGCACCCCTCTTATCCTCTGGTAAGAGGACTCACCCCTGTGACCACCGCCGTGGTGGCGCCCACGGTGGGGACACGCCATTTGAAACTCCCCTTCACCGTCTACCACCACCCCTACCTTTATAGCTTTGGAGTTGTAGTGGGGAGCCATCATTGAACCCTTCGGGAACACACAGCAAAAATAAGTTCAGCTGCTGAATAATTATTTGTGTTGTCACTGAAAGTATTATGATTTTCGTGATTTCAAATACTTAATCTCAAAAGAAATGTTTTGACATTTTTTAAAAACTATGATATGATAATTATAGTTATAATTAATGAATTACTCCCAAAAGTCATATTCTGCCAACTTGCAGGGGGGATATGACTACTTGGTTCTTCTAAATTTTTGGAGGGGAGATATGACATGATTCTTCTAAATTCCTACCAGCTCACTAACGACTAACCCATTATCAGTATCATGTGATGCAAATTTAGAAGAATCAGAAGAAACAGAAACTTTCGTCCCTTCTCTAGAATAATCAGATTTCATAATACTTCAAAGGGGTCTATGAAGACTAATAAGCCGTGAACTTTCAGCAATTTTGTAATTTAACCAATATTTAGAAGACAAAAAATATATCCAGCATTTCAAACCGCATAATTTAATGAGAGGGAACAGGTAATTACTTCTGTGAAGTTGGCAAAGGAGACGGCAATGCCGAGGTCTTGGAGCTGGCTGAACTCGTGAGGATGGGCTATGAAGAAGTGACCGAACTTGTTCGACTGCCATGGACTTTGCTTGAAGAGATTGAATGGGCGTTCGGTTTTGCCTTCTGAGAAGGGCCAGATCCTCGGGATGATCTCTTCTTGTTGGCTAAGTGATTGGATCTGTTCTCTAGAAGCCCTCATTATGGCCCCTCCTTTTTGTTGCTTGAAAAATCTCTCCAACTCGTCTCTTGGAACCTGTTTGGCAGCCAAGAAAGTTTGAGGGAAAATATATGACAGGCGCACTGTTTACACAGTTTGGAAAAAGAATTTTGATGACCTTCAAGGCTGCTTCAAGCAACTCCCAGCTGAATGCTGTGTAGAATGATTCTGGGTTATCTCCACCTGGCCCATGGAAAACCTGCTCAAATTCAAAATATTCACTCACATGAAATAAAAGGTGACCCATAATTTAAGATTTGGTTAAGTTACAAAATTTGTCCCTAGAATTTAAGGATAGTTCCAATTTGGTCTCTATATAACTTCATAATAATTTGGTCCCAGCTTTCAATTACCCATTTAAAAACCTCTCGTTTTCCATTTTTTATTCTCGTTGGTGAAGTTACAAATTTGTCCCTACAATTTCAGGATGGTTCCAATTTGGTCTCTATAACCTCAGATTAATTTGCTCAAAGTTTCCAATTACCCATTCAAAGATCTCACTTTTTCTCACATTCTACTCTCGCTGTCAGTAAAATAAAGAGAAGAATATGACTGTGGAGAACCTTACTACAGTAATATGGACAATTGTACCAAATAGAAAATTTTCAAATTACCACATGGTTTTTTTTTTTTTTTTTACAAAAGAAACTTTTAGGATACGAGTCTAAGTGACCACTGAAGTCTTCAAGTCCTCAAGTAAGTTGTTGAACTCAGAAAAAACAAAAACCAACCAACCAATGGGTGTTCTAACTCTCCTGTAATTTTTTTTTTCAATGGGAAGGGTATAACTGAAAATGTCAAAAGAGAATAACACAAAACTTCACAATACCCAAATATTGTAAAATTATGTCCAAATCACATAGACCAAAATTTTTAACTTAACTTTGAAAGTAATAAAAAGTAAATAAAGTCCAATGCACAGAAAAGCTTTGGCTACCTCAAATTGTCCAGGAATAGAGGTGGCTTGAAGAAGCTTAAAAATCCTCAGTTTCTCACGTTCGTCCTTGTTTGTCAAATAAAACGGAGCTCCCGATGGAACTCTGAACACATCTCCAGGTTTCAGTTCGAAGCTCGCTCTCCTCTCCCTGATAACGGTAATCGTAGCCCGCCCTGCACCAAAATCCCAAAAGAATCATTTTCACAAACACCTTCAGCGCAACAATTCGACGCCCAACCCAAAAAAGCAAAAATCACGTTACATACCTTGAGCAACGAACAGAATAATCTCGGCATCGAAATGGCTGGGAGCCACGAAGGTCGAATGATTGGCTTCGAGAATCGAGATCCGGAAGTTCTCAATCCCGCGGAGAAGTTGGGATTTCTGGGTGAATTTGGGAAGAACCCTAACCGTGCCTTC
>NW_019104553.1:980061-1008847 GCF_001995035.1 Momordica charantia | reverse complement strand
TCTAATTCTGGATAAGTTATAACTTATAATGAAGATTATTATTTTAATTGGTAAATTGACCAAATAACCCAAAAAAAATATTATGATATGTCTATGGAAGTAGCCAAAGCGAGCGTAGCTCCAATAATTGACATACACTTAATTGATATACACTTTCAGGTTGTGAATTTGTATATCCTCCCCAATATACTTGTACTAAAAAAACAAATGTAAATCGCCGTCGTGGGCAGGAGGGCACATTTGAAGTCATCGAGTCAAGGAGAACTTTATTTTATAAAAAATAACAAATAATACAAACTTCAACTTTGCCTAAGATTTACATCTTCAAAGTCATGAAAACTTGCCCTGAACCTATGGTTCTACTCAAATTTCATACTAGTCGGGTGAGTTTTCTTCGATCTCATCCTAGTTTTTGCCTCTATTTTTGCTCACTATTTTATTTTTCGAGCAAAACACGCCCAAGTTTTCGTGAAAAAAATCAAATATCTCTTTAGTCTTTACAAATCGAAATCAATCTTTTCCCTTTTTCTCGAAACCGACGAAACCTTAACCCCAATAAGCTTTCAACTAAAGATGACTATATAATCGTTGGAAACTATCACTCTATTAGTTGGAAAAATAAAATATCTAGCCTTAGAAGCACGAAAAAAGTATAAAACTATAAAAAAAAAAAAGTGAATAATCTCAATATTTATGAAGTTTCATTTCAAAACTAATTGATAATGAGATTAGCAGTCAATGTATTAAGAAACCCTTGAGAATTGGATCTAAGAACCTTGCTAACGAACAAGACTCATAGAACTCAATCCCAAAAACCCCAAAAATAAGTATGGAGTCAACCCAAGGAAAAGTTTAAGATAGGATTACCTTGATGATCAATATCAAGAATAGAGAAAACTCGTTTCTAAACTCGTGATTCGAATCACTCCACAAGAAGTATGATCAGCACTACTTGAATGATCCTAACATGCAAATTCTAAAGACACAATAAATTGCACAAAAAATGGGAGATAAAGCTCTCAACCAAGCTAATGAGAAAACTCACTTTTCATTAAACTTCAAATTGTGTTTACAACAAGACATCTCAAGACTATATATAGTCATCCTAGCAAGTCATATGAAATGTCTTAAGAAAATGGAAAGACTCATAACTTATAAGAAATGAAAAGACATGTAAATGTAAAGACATAACCTACAAGAAATGAAAAGGCTTGCAAATGAGAAAAGTCATAACTTAGATGAATGAAAAGGTTAAGAACATGGAAAGCAAACCAAAATAAATGCAATCCCGTCCATAATGAGGGATGTGAGTGTTTACTTGGTTTTTGAATTGAATGAGTTGACTTTGACTTGTCTTGATGGAGCTGACTTTGACTTGTCTTGATAGAGCTGACTTTGACCTTGACCAAGTTGACTTTGATTTACCTTAAAAACATTTACAAATGTGAATTGTTGAAGTTTCATATCTCTTGATATTGTAATCGGTTGATGAGGCATAACAAAGAGAGCTCCTTGGTTCATATCATCCTCTCTATCTTCAGAAGAATTTGTCCTCGAATCAAAAACATCTTCTTGCAACTCAACCTTGTACTCAACATCTGGAGCTTGTTCAAACATGTTGATAGGATAATCAATTTGTATGATAATCTTGTCGCTTGTAAATGAAAACCTTGCAGTCCCATTCCAAATTCTTTGTTTAAATACCCAATACACTCGACCATGAGTCCATGGTATTTGATTCTCCAAGGGCTTTGAAGCAATGAGTGAATGTTGCTTCTCAATGTTGCCAAGGTCCTCATTTTGCAATTGCTTGCTTTTCTTACAATCCTCGATTGGCACAATATTTGTAATATCGATCGCGTTCTCAACAAGTACCTCCGCTTTGGTTGTATACTCATCATGCATCAAAACCTCAACATGCACATCTTCTTTAGCATCACAAATAACATCAATATTAAAATCTTCTTGTTGGGCATGCATAACAGTCTCAACATTCGTATCTTCAATGACATCTTGATTTTCTCCCTCATTTGGAATTTGTTGATTATCCTCTTGAAGCATAGGACAATATTCCTATTTTTTAACCGATTTTGCAACATGCCTCTTCATGTCTTCGTATCGCATTTTGAACTCTTGGCACAATTCATTGAGGTAATTTATGATTTTGCGAATCCCGACCAATTCCTTCGTATATGGATCTTCACCATGGTGGTTATCATGATATCTTCAGCTATTGTGGAACTTCGATTTCTGTGAACGTCCAGTGTGAAACAATGGCTGCAAAACAAAGTTAAAGAAACAAAGAAAAATGGACCTCACAAGCACTCCCATACTATTCCACTCGTTAATGAAGCTCACTCGTGTTTAACACTCAACACTCAAAATAATGTATCACTTTCTCACGACTGAGTACACTCTTACACACATCAAACAAATCGATAAGTGAGTCTAACGAAGTCAAAGAGCTATGTGCATTTCAAGTGGTTTAGACAGTATATAAGAATTCAAACAATAGTGTGATTGTAGAAGTAATCCGAATAACAACAAAGAAACTAAGTTAAGAAAAATAAATAAATAATTGACAAAATTAGGATGGAAGCTTGGAAGAAATGAAAGCAAAGTTAAAGATAAATATGGTTGGTAATTAAACAACAATGAAGTGGCAAAATTAAGAATGAGAACTCAATGCAAGGCCCGCAAACCAATTAAAAGTGTAACGATCAAGGAATGACAAATGGGGTACTTTTTTTTATCAGCTATGGAATAGCAAAAGCACAATAACTTAAAGAATAAATGCTTTCACGTTCAGCATTTTGTTTTTTCACCACTAAGCAAGTCGAATTAGAAGACTTCAAAGAAGACAAATTTTTAGATCAGACCCAGATCTATAAGAATGCGGAAGACAAAAATTGGAAAAGATGAACGGAATTGATACTTTTTTTTGTGTACTTTTAGACAAAATGCTAATATGCTTATATCTAATCAAACTTAAGCAAATATAAGAAGGAATTCAAAGAGATAAGCGCAAGGAAATATATATTCAATCAAAGAACCTAATGCTCTGATACCAAAATGTTAAGAAACCTTTGAGAGTTGGATCTAAGAACCTTGCTAACAAACAAGACCAATAGAACTCAATCCAAAAAACCCCGAAAACGATTGTGGAATCAATCCAAGGAAAGTAAAAATCGGATTGCCTTGTTGATCAAATATCTCAAGGCAAGAAAATTTGCTCCTTGTTTGAGATCCGAATCACTCCACAAGCAAGATAGATCAATTCTCACTTGAATGATCCTAAACATGTAAGCTATCACTAGATTGCAAAATACATTAGCTCTTGACTAAAAGAAATGTTCAAATGTTCATTTCATTACATCTTAATTCTATATTCTATATTCTTAAAGCTAACATACATGGCTATATATAGCCTTCAAAATAGAAAGTAATATATGGCATTTGAAGGGTTGGAACACTTAAGTCATTCAATGCCATAAACAACCATTAATTAATTGTAATTTAAAATGTAAATGAAAAGTCTTAAAACTTAAAATACATTAAAATACACCATAAATCCGAAAATTAAAGATCAAATCATCAAACCAATAGTTTTGTAACAGGATTAAATGAAGCCTTATTTAATATAGCATGAACTTGAAGTCCATAATTGATACTTTTGTCTTTAATGAAGCTTGAGTTGACTTGTATTTCATTTGAATATGCAGGAGATTCATATCATTTGTATCTTAGAAACTTTGTGAGACCGGATGCTCATCTGAGCTTGTTGAGCTACGACATCATCTTAGTATTTATGAGATTTCATTTCAAAACCAATTGATAATGAGATAAATAACTCATGCATGTATCTTATAAACCTTGTTAAGTCTCTTTATCTTTTGATGTAGAATTCTTTAACTCTGACCTCGAAGATTCAAACTTCAAATCTAATAAAACGATTGAAATTTCACGCGAGAGTCAAATTTTGAGAGCAAAAAATTCCAATAGTTATTTTTCCCTAAGTTTGAGAATGTAATAGTAAAAGGAAAGGCCTCATGGTTTCATTTAAAACATGGGTATAATTGTCCCTTAATATTTCTTGACTTTCCAAAAAAAACAATTTTTTTGAGTTAGAAAATATAGTTTTTAAACTTTGGGTCAATTTCTTAAACCCCATTTTGGCCCCTTTTCCTAAATAATGGTTTAAATTACTAAAAAATACATAAGTATCTCTATCATTTCAAAAGTTTCAATAATACCTTTGACTGGTTTAAAAAAAATACTCTTTGAACAATTATCCATTAATATTTTGAACGAAAATTTGACGTGGTAATTAATGAAAACTTGTTGGAAACCTAGCACTTCGACAAATATGATCTTTAATGATGATGAAAAAAGTTCACCGGTTTACAATGCAGACCCATTGACCATAATGCAGACCCATTGACCATATTTAACATCAAATTTGTTGTAGTTACACTTAATTTTTTCCAAGTAAGCTTTGATTAATTACCACGTCGTTTCAGATTCTGACACATCAATTTTGTTCAAAATATTAACGGACGTTTGCCCAAATAATATTTTTTAAAACATTTATAAAAGGCCAATGATAATATTGAACTCTTAAATGATTGGAATATGTTTTTGAAACATATGGCAAACTTGAAGGGTACTTTGTTTAATTTAGCTTGAATAATGTGCAAGTGGTCTGAATTTTACGTAGAATAATATTTCTGAAACATTTTATACCTCTAACTCAAAATGGACTGTTCTGAAATTTTAAAATGGACATTTTTAATTATTGAAATTTGAGAAATAATTATAAATGGTCATTTGGCAACTAACAAACATGGAGCGATGGATGGCGATAACATTGGAGAAGAGAGGAGAGAAAATCACAAATGATTATGACAGCAACTGACGACGGCGATAACATTGGAAAAGAACTAACAGGCCATTTAGAACACCATTTAGGATGTACATTTTGAAACTTCAAACACCAACTCGAGAACCCATAAATTGTTACTTATCTATGAACGAATCTTTTAAATTTTATTATCATAAAACTTGTGCATCATTAAGCTATTCAACATAACTGAGCAATTATGATATAATATTATCCAAATCCAAAACTAAGATCCTGTAATTTGGTTCCAATTCAACACAAAACTGTTTCAAATATGCTTTTTCACTCGTACAGATAAAAATAAAAAACATATCACCAGTCAAAATTTCCTCATGGACATATCACAAAACTTGGAATTTACAGCCATGAGCATAAGCTTTGGTTTCCATAGCAGCCGCAGCCAATCTGAGAATCTCTGATTATGATTTTATTGTTTTCTGAACCAATCTTCTTCAACCTCTCACCACCTCAGCACTACCAACCACTCGAAATTAAAAAAGTCAACCAGAAACGAAGCAAACTAGCCCCTGAAAGTAGGGGCACTGTTCATCTCTTTTCTCAAAATTAAATGTAATCGACGCCAAAACAAAACTTAAACCCTGATTCATTCATCTACGCAAACCCCAACTCATCTTTATTTATGCAAAGTCTGTAATCTGTACACTGTACAAGGGAGTAGAGCCTAGGAGTAGTAAATTTAAACTGTACCATACCCGTTTATTTAACACTTGTCTCTTGGGTTGTTCCTCACTCAGGCATCAGCCCATTGATGTTGACCACGTTCTTCCTGCAGCTGGGTCGGCCCTGGGAAGAAAAACTCCTCCTCTTGATGTCTGAAGATCCTCTTCACCTCTTTTCCTGCTGTGCCGAATCCCAACCCTCTTGCTATTCTCTCCATCTTGTTTACTATGTTCTCTTTCCCTGCAGTTTTTTCAGTCTATTTTAGGCTACATTGGGTTTAAAAAAAACTTTGTTGGATGGTTTTATGGTGTAGTCGTTTTTACCTGCAAGAAGATACTTGATATTGCCATCGGCATTGATTTCAAAGAAGACGATCCGGAGACCATGTCCCGGTGAAGCGAAGATTGAAAATGGATGCCCTGCTGGAGCTATGATCACCACATCACGTCTCAGCACCCCTCTTATTTTCTGGTAACTGGACTCACCCCTCTGTCCACGGCGCCCAAGGTGGGGACACGCCATTTGAAACCCCCCTCCACCGTCTACCACCACCCCTATCGTCATAGCTTTGGAGTTGTAGTGGGGAGCCATCATTGAACCCTCCCAAAAACACACAGCAAAAATAAGCTCAGCTGCTGAATAATAATTTGTTTTATGATTTTCGTGATTTCAAATTCTTAATCTCAGATTTTTTTCAATTATGTTTTGACATTTTTCATAAATATGATATGATGATTATAGTTATAATTAGTGAGTGAGTTCCAAAGTCAAATTCTGCCAATTTGGAGGGGGGATATTGACCTAATTCTTCTGAATTTTTGAAGGGAAGATATGACTTAGATTCTTCTAAATGTCTACTCACTCACTCATGACTCACTCATTATCAGTATCGTGTGATGCAAATTTAGGAGAATAAGAAGAATCAGAAACTTTCTTCCCTTCTCTAGAATAGTCAGATTTCATAATACTTCAAAAGGGTCTATGAAGACTAATAGGCCGTAAAGTTTCAGCAACTTTGTAATTTAACAAATATTTAGAAGATAAAAAATATATCCAGCATTTCAAATGAGAGGGAACAGGTAATTACTTCTGTGAAGTCGGCAAAGGAGATGGCAATGCCGAGGTCTTGGAGCTGGCTGAACTCGTGAGGGTGGCCTATGTGGAAGTGACCGAACTTGTTCGACTGCCATGGACTTTGCTTGAATAGATTGAATGGGCGCTCGGTTTTGCCTTCTGAGAAGGGCCAGATCCTTGGGATGATCTCTTCGTGTTGGCTAAGTGATTGGATCTGTTCTCTAGAAGCCTTCATAATGGCCCCTCCTTTTTGTTGCTTGAAAAATCTCTCCAGCTCGTCTCTTGGAACCTGTTTGGCAGCCGAGAAAGTATGAGGGAAAATGTATGACAGGCGCACTGTTTACACAGTTTGGAAAAAGAATTTTGATTACCTTCAAGGCTGCTTCAAGCAACTCCCAGCTGAATGCTGTGTAGAATGATTCTGGGTCTTCTCCACCTGGCCCATGAAAAACCTGCCCAAATTCTAAATATTCATTCACATGAAATAGAAGTTGACCCCATAATTTAGAATTTGATTAAGTTACAAAAATCTGTCCCTATTGTTTGAGGATACTTCCAATTTGTCGATTGTCCCTACAATTATGTCCAAAATTATATCCAAGTCACAGGACCAAATTAATTCATAACTTAACCTTCAAAGTAATAAAAAGACGTATAAAGACCAATGCACAGAAAAGCTTTGGCTACCTCAAGTTGTCCAGGAATGGAGGTGGCTTGAAGAAGATTAAAAATCCTCAGTTTCTCACGTTCGTCCTTGTTTATCAAATAAAACGGAGCTCCAGATGGAACTCTGAAGACATCTCCAGGTTGCAGTTCGAAGCTCGCTCTCCTCTCCCTGATAACGGTAACCGTAGCCCGCCCTGCACCAAAAATCCCCAAAGAATCATTTTCACAAACACCTTCCGCGCAACAATTCGACACCCAAGAAGGCAGAAATCACACAACATACCCTGAGCAACGAACAGAATAATCTCGGCATCGAAATGGCTGGGAGCCACGAAGGTCGAGTGATTGGCTTCGAGAATCGAGATCCGGAAGTTCTCAATCCCGCGGAGAAGTTGGGATTTCTGGGTGAATTTGGGAAGAACCCTAACCGTGCCTTCCTCGGTTTCAATCCTAGCTTTGAAATGTTCGTTGTCGAACACATACGGATTCTCCTCCTCTTTCTCTCTCTCCTCATACTCTGTTTCTTCTCCTTCTACTTCTGAAATCTGGTTGGTTCTTCCTCCTTCGTTCTCCTTCTCCTTCTTCTTCTTCTTCTTCTTCGTTTCTTCGCACCTTTTCTCGCAGTCTCGCTTCTGTGTCTCGGCGGTCTCCCGCTTGAGTTTGCACTGGCTCCGGCACTGCTTCAGGNTGATTGGCTTCGAGAATCGAGATCCGGAAGTTCTCAATCCCGCGGAGAAGTTGGGATTTCTGGGTGAATTTGGGAAGAACCCTAACCGTGCCTTCCTCGGTTTCAATCCTAGCTTTGAAATGTTCGTTGTCGAACACATACGGATTCTCCTCCTCTTTCTCTCTCTCCTCATACTCTGTTTCTTCTCCTTCTACTTCTGAAATCTGGTTGGTTCTTCCTCCTTCGTTCTCCTTCTCCTTCTTCTTCTTCTTCTTCTTCGTTTCTTCGCACCTTTTCTCGCAGTCTCGTCTCTGTCTCTCGGCGATCTCCAGCTTGAGTTTGCACTGGCTCCGGCACTGCTTCAGGTCCGGGTCCTTGCCGGCCAGCACGGCGACAGAGAGGACGAGGAGGAGCAGCAGCGGCAGAGAGAGCTTGATTTTGGGAGCCATTTTCGCAGCGGAGAAGATGAAAAGAATGGGGATACATATAGATGAGAAGGGGTGGAGGTGCGGCGCCATGCATGAGGACTGGTGTCCACTGTACGTGTCTGGCAATGGAGGAAGCAGAAAGAAGAGGAAGCCATTGGAAGCTTCGGAACGTGGAAACGACTAAAACTGTGAATTAAGCGTGGGAATCTGGATCCTCGTGTTACCCGTACTTGGATTTTCACTTTTGTTTTGTTATAACGTAAGATATCAGGTATTTCGGGATGTTCGAATATGGTAGGATGTCTGGAAAACATCCGAATCGATTTGGATGCTCTTTTGAAACATGGATTTCCATAATTCCTATATCTATGACAAATATTTTTACCCTCAGTTATTTCTTCAATTGAGTATATTCATGTATTATATATACATATAAAATAAAAATTCAATTAAATCATATAATATTATCATTTAATTTTAACCTTTTTTAACAATCAGCCTACTTTTTATATTTTTCTTCCTAAAGAAATATAATTTAATAATATAATAAATAGATTTTACCACATATAACATATAACATTGATTATATAATTGTATTTTTTAAAAAATACTAAAGTTTGAAAATGAAATTTATATTCAATACTAATTATTTCTTTAAAAAAAATTATATTAATATGAATTCTATCTAATAACGTACAAAAATTAATACATATACGTAATTAATATAAAAATCTAAAATTTTAAATTAATTTTATGAAAATCTATTATATAAATGTAAATTATATTAGATTAATGTATAAATTATATAAATATTTATAAAGATGTTTTTGGAACATTATATTAATTTAGATCGAATAAATCCTACAAAACAAACATGGTTATCCAAATATTCTCGGGCATCCTTATAACCATCTAAAAATATCAGGAATCTGAAATTACAGGCATCTGAAACTTCTGTATTCCCAAAAACAAACGGTCCTAAAAGATTTTTTTTTTTTTTTTTGTCTTTTTTTCGCTCTTGCGAGTTCTTTCCTGGATAAGTTAGAATGGAGAAAATTTTCTGGCATGTTAGCAAAGATAAAAGAGAATTATTTTGCATCGCGAAGAGATGCAAAATTGCTAGGGGCAGGTTACATTTTAAGTCATTGAGCCAAAGATAACTTTATTTTTAAAAATAACAAATAATATTGCTAGTGGCAGGGCATACTTGAAGCAAAATAACAAATAATATATATATAGGAAAGTTATGAAACGTCCTCCTCCTATGTTGGAAACTATCCCTCTAATTCGCTGGAAAATCAAAAATTCAAAGAACGGAAGAATAGATCATACATATATGTTATAAAACTTGTTAGGTTGCTTGATCATTTCGATGTATGATTCTTAACACTGAATTCGAAGATTCGAACTTCAGATTCAGAAAACGATTAAAATACTATGTGAGAGTCGAACAAAAAGATTCCAACACTTCCCAAGTTTGAAAACGCAAGAACCAAAGACAGAGTGGCATGGGAGGCATAATTGTCTATTCACATTTCTGACTTTTAAAAAAACACTTTTTTAGGTTAGAAAAAATAGCTTTTGAACTTTGGGTCAATTTCCTAAACACAAAAACAATTTTGGTCATTTTGGTCCATTTTCCTAAATAATGGCCTAAATTACAAATAAAAAAACCCTAAAATTTGTTCTCTGGTTAAAAAATATACCTACCATTTCAAGAGTTTACCCTTCACCTGTTTTTAAAAAAAAATACATGTGCCAGATTTTGTAATGACATGGTCATTCATGAAAGCTTGTTGCAACCTGGTATACGATAAATCTGATATTTAATGACGTAAAAAAAGTTCATGGATTTACAATGATGAATCCACAATTGACCATATTAAAGGTCAAATTTGTTGTGGTGACATTTAACTTTTCCAAGCAAACTTTCATTAATTACCCCATTGTTTTCGAATTCTACTACGTCAATTTTTCGTTCAAAATATTAACGAATGTTTGTCTAAAAGATATTTTTTAAACATTTATGAAATGACAAAGATAGTATTGAAACTAGGGAGGTTCATTTTCTCCACGGGACCCGTCCTCGTAGGGATCTACCTAAATGGGGTGGGGAATCCCCGTTTAAATTCCTCCCGGGGTGGGGATGAGGAAAGTTTTTTCCCGTCCCCGGGGAATGCATCCCTCATCCCCATTCCCCACCACGCCTCGCATTTTTTTAATATATATATACACTAAAAAATCTTATTATTCTTCCTATATTTACCTATACTAATCATATTCTTCTCTACCCACCGAATATATAGAGGAGGATTAGACCATGTAAGTAAAGTTTTTATAGTTGGAAATTAATTAATTAATTAATTAGAAATTTTCTTAAGAAAAATAATTTTAAAGTAGAAGAATAAACGGGGAAAATCCTCATAGGAAACTCGATCCCCATGAATTCTCCACGAGGAATCCCCACCTCATCCTCTAGAAATTTTGTGGGGATGGAGAATTAAATGGAGGGCGGGGATGGGTTTCCCCATCCCGCCTTGTCCTACGAACATCCTTAGGTTGAAACTTTTAAAATCATGGGAAATTTTTATACATATGGCAAATTTAAGGGGTACTTTTTTTTCCAATTTTGCCTAAATAATGTACAAGTTGTCTGAATTTTATGTACAATAGCGTTTCTAGAACATAGAGTAAATATTTTAATTGTCAAGGCATTTATTATATTTTCGTATTAATAATTTTTTTTAATATCAATTTACTTTTTCCATGGATGTCAAAACACAGACGTATAAACATGTGATGCAAATATTATAATAAAATTATTTTGTTGTCAACTAAATATAATTTCCCCTTTCAAGATCACATCTTCCTTTTGAGTAAATTCTAAATCCAATCTAGTAAGGTTCTCCATTTTATCCCTAATGTATTAAAAGTTTTTAGTTAGGTCATTCTACAAACGAATTTGTTAAATTTTGTTATTATAAGACTTAAGTATCATTAAACTATTCAACATAAGTAAGAAATTGTCAACTCGAACTTGGTTCAACTAGTTAAAACGTTATTTCTAACCAAAATGTCATAAATTCAAATCTCAACTCTCACATGTTATAAATTAATGTCGAGAGAATCACATGCCAATTAGGTTGAGCTATATTTAAGCTCCCCAGTTCCATTTTTAAATAATTAATACATATTTATTGACAATAATAATTCTAAAAATAATTAGTATATATTTATTACACTTTTTCATTTTTAAAATTTAAAAACTAATTAAAATTAATTATAAAACTAATAATTTTTCCTACAATTCCCAAATCAAAGAACTCGAGAATGGGAATTTTCAATTTTCTTAACTTTTTCAAAATAGAAAACTAAAACTGATTACCAAATATATTTAAATTTTTATTTATTTTAAAACAGAAAACTACAAACTATAAACAAAAATAGTTATCAAGAGCCCTAAACGATTGTGATACAATATTCATTTCTCAGAAATGAATAGAAAGTTGCAACCTTGAAATCATGGGTTCAAATAATATAATATTCGTTTATAGATACCTCAAAAAGAAGCATCCAAATCCAAAACTAAGATTCTATAATTCCATACAAAACTGTTTCAAATATGCTTCTTCAATCGTACAGATAAAAAAAATTTTAAAAAAAAACATATCACTAGTCAAAATTTCCTCACATTAAGAGGCCATAAATTCTAAGAACTGCATTTAAATAGCATATCACAAAACTTGGAATTTACAGCCACGAGCATATGCTTTGATTTCCATGGCAGCCGTAGCCAATCTGAATCTCTGATTATGATTTATTGTTCTCTGTTGGGAGATGGATTCACTTCTTTTTGAAATCTACTTTAAAATCATAGTCATCATCTTCCATGGCATCCGATGATTTACTGTTATTGTTAGCTTTTTTCCTTCTCTTCTTCTCTGCTCTCCTCATTTTTGTATTCAGAATACCTTCTGCTGCATACAGCTTCTCGTTTTGCCTGCTCGTTGCATCCTGTCCCTTGGGTTTGCCTTCGTCGTTCTCCTCGTCTTCTTCCTGCCCCATCGACTCGTCCTCGCTATTATCCGACACGTTCTCCAGGACTTCGTCGTTTTGCTTAGATGGTTCAGCATTGTCTTTCTGCATTGCAGAAAAGTATATGTTCCCACATGTAAATAACAGAAAATCGAAGACAGAACTTTGAACATGATGCAAATCTCAACCCAAAAATTATAATTTTTCTTAAAAGAGATCTTATTGAAGCATATGATCACGTGATCTCTAAAAACATATACTTCTAGTGTCTTCAACAAACTAAAGCGCAAGGCGGAAAAAAGCGAGGCGCACAATAGAGAAGTATTAAAAAAATTATATATGTAAAAAAATAGCATTATGAATAATAAGATAATGAAAAGTTCTAAGAAATTAGACCCGGTTAGAACATTTTTTAAGAAGATTTAATAGCTTCTTCCTCAAAAGTTAAAAGTTTAAAACATAAATAAAAAAACTGGGCTCAGGCACTGAGACACGCCTCAAGTGCACCTCATTAAGGGCACCTCGAGAAGCAAGGCACCTAGGGGCAATTTTTGAGGAGTGCACCCAAGCAAGCACACCTATAAAGATTGCATGCCCCTCTCTCGTAGGAGAACCACCGGACCCTATTACGTTTAAGGCGGCTAAATACCTAATTAGTTGCACAGATATGAAATATATATACACATAATATCAGTTAAATGCTCTATACATCCAACTAGTTGCAGAGAACTCAGAAGTGTCAAATGGCTATTAACTATATATATAAAAATAATAATAAATAAATAGATGTGAAGAGAACAAAAAAAGAGATACCTCTTGCTCTTGCATACTATCATCAAAATTGAGTGGACAACTTGGAGGAACTTCAACAGGATTGAAATCATCGACAGATTTGAGGCTACCAATGAATGAAGATTCACCGCTATAAACTTCTTTGATGTTGAACTCTTTCCCGAGCTCTGAGACAATCCTCGCCTCTGAAGGTTCTACCTGACTCCTAACAGGAGGCATTGTGTAATATGGAATTTTACCTGACATCAAAGCAAGCAACATACTGAAATCACACACTGGAAAACGTATTTACATTTTGTATGGCAGCTTGTCGTGTTCTTTTGTCCTAAACTTAAAAAAAAAAGGAAAAAAGAGGTGTTGATTTATTTCTTTCATGTGTTCTAGAAAATCCTTTTGCATCATGCCTTGTATTAATAAGGCCGACAGAAGTAGTTCTTAGTGATCTCTGTAGGAAGTCTCACTTATTTTGCAATTATCATATACCATGGGAAGTCCAGAAAGTTATTGTTTTAAAAGAATGTAATAAAATACTATTGAAAAATAGATCAGTATAAATACCTTCGTTCCAATCGTGCAGAACAATTCTAGCCGCAGCTTCAACATCCACAATACCACCCTTCTTAAGTTTGCCCCGGACAATAGCTACCTTCTGCAGAAAATCATCGACCGTGTCGAAGCTTGGCATTTTATACAAAGTTACCAACGTTGTGGGAGGGCAAAGCTTCAAGATCTCCTTAACTATGATATCCAAAAGTGGTAAATAAACTTTAGAATACTAAAACACAATGACATGGAAAGAAGTTACAACATTTCAAAATAAATATAAATAAAAAATATTGGAACAAGTTGCTTAATGAAGAACATGCTTAACTTACCGGGAGCAACGGGATCTTCCAACTTCTCTATTCTTTTGCAATTCCGAAGAGCTATAGATGGCTCATTCTCTTTAGTTCTTAGCATTACAACACCAGGACAATCCAACAATTTGACATTTTTGTCTAGATGAACCTCTTGCATTGATCTTGTTAATCCCGGCGTTGCACCAACATTGACAACATGGGATCTTTTCAAACTATTAATAAGACTGCTCTTGCCAACATTAGGCAAGCCAATAACACCAACAGTAATTGATTTTTTGATCTGCCAAATGGAAGTAAATTTATCAGGAGATAGCTTTAAAAAATGCATGCTAGAAAACTACTCATATGGAGCAAAAGGGAATACGGTCAGCCAGGGCATATATATCCACAAACAAGCCTCAAATCAGAGTGGGATGATTGAAAATTTCAGGCTTTCAAAGGCACAAAAAGCAACACTAAGAAAAAAAATCAGAATGGTCAGTTGGAAAGTGTAAAATCTTTTATAGAACTCCCAAAAACACTAGAAGTACCTCATAACTTCTTGAATAATTCTTCAACAGTTTAATAAGAGTGTCAGCTCCAAGGCAGTCACTTCTCTGCAATAAATTGCTTGTTTTTGTTTTGGATATCTTTGAAGAAGATTTCCAACCTAAGTTGGACCTCTGCTCTTGCGTGCTACACTTGAAGGCAACAGCAGGCAATTCTTCTCTAAGATAATTGAGCCACTTCTCAACAGCCTCTCGAGGAACAAGATCTGTTATGAAAAATATATAAATAAATACATATATAAGTTATGCAACTTCTTGGGCCTCACATGACTAATCAATCCATCACCTTAAAGAGGATATCTAACTAGAAATAGCTTGTCATTGACTCCATCTTATGAAGAGCAGATCAAGCTTAAACTAAAAGGTGCAAACACTTTAATTTGGTTAACTTATAAGTTACCAAAAAGCATTAAACACCTCTAATCTTTTTTATTTCTTTTTTGGGATCATTTAACAACTCAACTCCTCTAATCTTGAAACATGTCAAACACAAAAATTAGAGTATTACATTTCTTTTTTCTGGTTTTGGACACAATGTAACATAATCGGACACACATTGGCAACAAAAATATATAAGGGACACAATGGCATTTACAAGAAAAACACTGAAATCACTTTTAAGTATATAACATACGAACATTTGACCTTCTTTTATTTTTCTTATAAGAAAACTATTGATTACCTTAATGCTTTGTTATAACTTAAAAGATTGCATCATTTAAAGATATGGAATATATGGTCATCTTCAACTTCTTAAAATTTACATTCATTATCTATTCTTTCATATTAAACTTTAATAGGTGGTTTTTAATTTTTATAATTTAAAATGCTTTCGTATGAGAATGAAGCTTTGGAAATGTGTTTAGATATATAATTAAATTGTAGTAAAAAATGTCTCAATCATGTCCATGTCTCAACTTCTTGAGGAAATAATGAATCAATACGGCAGTGTTGTATGGCATCTATTTTCCATGTGTACGTTCATCTTCCCTAGTCAACAAAACTTTGACACAAGGGGAAGAAATTACCAATTTTATTCAGAAGTAGTACAAGATGCTTATCAGGACCCGCTTTCATTACCATCTTCTCCATATCAATACAACGCGTGCCAAGGGGATCTCGTGCATCCAAGACTTCTAAAATAACATCTGATGCCTCAATAACTTTGACCAACTCCTTGTAGAAAGCCCTATCTGAGTTATCTGCATATATATAGTCAGACGTGAGAAACCCAAGTTTCCAACATCAATATGAAGATCCCAATTTGTTGTCTCCTTTTTTTGAATCTAAACTCTTCTTAGAAAACAACCTACCACGATTCCGTGCAGGTGCAGCAGAGTCATTTCCATCCTTCATCTTTCCTAAACTTTGTTCTGCAGAAGTAATATTATCATCACCTAGCAACCCCAACTTTCTTTTC
Source organism: Momordica charantia (assembly GCF_001995035.1). The sequence continues at coordinate 992,776 of NW_019104553.1, read as the reverse complement.
TGAGCCTGGACAAGAATGAAACAGTTAAGTTACCAGTAAATTGCTACAACAACAATGTAATGTTAATGGAGTATCAGAATGCAGCCTTGCATTCACAGGCACATAAATATATACATACATAAAAAATCTAGAAACATCCTTGATAAAAAGTAGTAAAAATTGTTATACCCTCTCCTTCCGAGCTGCTTTCTTTTGTTCCATCTCATCAAGAGCACGGGCCCGACGAGCTTCAAGAGCCTTGAGCTCCTGTTCCTTGAAGGGCCAATCATTAGGAATACCTGGGTCCTTCTCAACCTTGCTCTTGCCCTTGAAGCTTAGCTTTTTAGCTTCCTTTGCCTTCTTCTTGTGATGCTCCTTCACCTTCCTAATGATCTTGTACTTCTTCTTCAAAGTAACCCGCTTGCTTTTACTCTCTACAAGGAACAAAATATGTTAAAGAAGAAAAATCATACAAATTCATGCTGCAAAAAATTGAAGAACGTACGTTGGCTTCCAAAATTATATAGATAGAACCCACTTACTTTTGCTCCTCTTCACCATCTTTGGGTTTCAAGGGGCGACGGCTTTATGCAAATGACCTCCACTGTCGACACAAGAGAATGACTGAGCAAAATATTCTTAAAAAAAACCCATTTTACCGTCATCACACGCTATAACAGAAGAAGCGAGAGAAAAAACATAAGGAACAACGAAAAATAGGGAGGAAACGAAAATGCCGTCGAAAGAGAATTTACCTCCAGTGACTCTTCGTAAAATTTTGAGGGTTTTTACAGCAAAAGCGTAGTATTTTTAAGAATAATACAAAATAAGTTGCTTTTTTAAAGTTATTTCAATTTCAACCAAATGAGACTTTTTTATGTGGGCAGACTCGTCGGTGATGTACGAATGACAAACTTCCTGAACCAAAATCAAAACGCCCAAATAAAGCAACACAAATTCATAAAACAGTCCCAAGAATCTCCAAATTTCAGATATACAATTTCATAACAAATATTCCAAAAACCTCAAATTTACAGAAATACGATTTTACACAAACAGTCCAAATACCCACTAAAATTTAGAACCAAAAAATTCCCATACAAAACATTCACTCACCTTAGTGTAAAGGATGTGGATCTATGTCCGCAGGAGCGATATTCGCGTGGGTCAGAACGCGTCGCAGGGAAGATGCACCGCTGCTCGAGAGTTGCTGCGGCGGAAGGGCAGTCGTGGGTCTGTTGCCGCCGCTCGGAAAACGCGTCGGCGTGGCCGTCCGTCGCCGAAGATGGAGGTCAGAGGCGCCGCCGATCGTCGTTGTGGGTCGTTCGCCGCCGGAGGAGAGTCGCGGGTTTGTGAGAGTGAGAGAGATAAAGGGGAACGGCTGAAAGATAGAGAAGAGGGCTGGTGGGCTTTGGTAGGGTTTTTTAAGAAGGCAAGTTTTATTGAAAAATAACTTTCTCCTTGTACTAAAATCTTTTTATTTTAAACTTTTATAAATATATATATATATTTTCCCTCCATACTAATCTCAAACCCATGACAGGAATAGAGATGGCAACGGGGCGGGGTCGGGGGCCATCCCCATCTCTGCTCCGTTGGGATCCTTTTCCCTATTTCTGCCTCCGTCCCCAAATTTTGGAAGTGGGATTTTCCAATCGAGATAGGTTCCCATTACAAATATATTTTTAAATTTTTAAATTTAAATTTAAATTTTTTTATTTAATTTTCGTTATTATTAAAACAAAAAGTGGCTAAATGGAGTGTTAACTTGAATTTTTAAAAAAAAATTATAAAATATTTATAAAATTAATATATATTAATATTATTATATAAAAAGTAATAAAAAATTAAACGGGGCGGGGTTAGGGACGAGACAGGGGAACCGATCCCCATGCCCATCGAGAACCCGATTGGGATACCCGATTTGACCCCATCCCCGATCAAACCGGGGAATCCCCGACCCGATCGGATAGGGTACCCACAGGGATCGGGTCTAGTGGGTATTTTGATCATCCCTATACAAGAATACGTGTGTTTACGGGTTTTTTTTAGTACAACAAGTGGGGTCAGAAATTTGAACTCTACCTTATAACTTTATCATTGGAGATAGATACTAATACCGTTAAATTAAGCTCACGTTGTCATTCATTTACGAATTAGCTATATTCAAATTAGCTATATCAAACAAAATTTCTCACTCCAATCTTCTCTTTAATGTGAACTGATAACTTTAAATTTAAATATGTATGTGAACTTGTATTACTTTAAAGTAATTATAAATATAATTTTTAACTTTAATATGTTTCTAAATTTTAATTTCATATATAATAAGTTGTTCAAGAGATCTATTTGAAAATATATTATAGATTAAAATTGACTTTGTATTTCACAAATATATAAATTATTAGTATTTTTAGATTATATTAACACAACACTAACCTTTATTTTTTCTTTCTTAGTACAACATATTCGAGGGCGAAAGATTGAACTTTCGACTTATATAGAAAGAACAACATGTCGTAACTAATATTCTATTTCACATCAATAAAGTTCAATAAATTATTTTAAATATTGCAATTTGAAATATAATAAATAGTTTTAAATTGCGTTACTTTGGTCGAGCAAGAATGATGTGAAATTAATTGTATTGTTATTATTATTTTTTTTTTCTTTTTGTATATTTGATGGAGATTGATACAAATTAAAAAGGATATACTAGGTTTAGATACCATTGTAATCCTTTATGTGCGGTCTTAGTTCGTTTTGAGTAATGTATTTTCAACTTTTCTTTTTATCATTTTAGTAAGTTGTACTCTAAAAGCGTCTATTTTGATCTATATACTCTTAAGTAACTACCAATTTGGTCTCTCATTGCAAAAATTTAACCCAACCAAATATAAACCACCAAACACAAGTTTATGCTGCATTTCAAACAATGGAGTGAATGAAATGTTATGCAAATTATTAATCTAAATAAATTAGATAAAATTAAAAGGTATGGGTTGTTCAAAAAACCTGACAACTTGACGAACCCAACTCAAACCCGATCAGGTTGGGTTTGGTTAGATGAAGTTTCGGGTTGGGTTGAGTTGTGATTTTCCCAATCCGATCGGGTTGGATTGGGTATTGGGTTCAACCTTTAAAAAATCGGGTCAACTCAACCCAACCCGAATTTATGCATATATGTTTATTTTCTTAATTATATAATATTAATAATAATATACTTATCTTCAATATCAATTGTGCATTTAATTTTAATCTTAACCTTTCATTTAGGGTTTTCATATTATCTTATTCATATCTTAATATCGGCTGTCCATTTAGTTTTAATCCTAACTATCTATTGCTATCGTGATAATTAAAAATAAAAATAAAAAATAAAACACGACAACCCAACCCAACTCGAAGATATTAGGTTGGGTTGACCATCAAATTCAAACTCGATGGTTCCTATATATATATGGCCAACCTAAAAATTCGATTTAGTCCCAAAATCCCTCTTGACTCGACCCAATCCAACTCGTGAACACCCGGAACGAACCAAAATTGTAATTTAAAGTACAAACATTTTAAAAGTGCATAATGAACTAATTTTAGAATAGGGATGAAAATGATAATTTGAAATACATGAACTAAGTTTGACCAATATGGAAAGTATATAGACTTCTTTTTTTTTTTTTTGAGAAAAGGAAAGTATAGTAGGCTAATATGGACTAATTGCAAATTTTAAATATTACTTTGCTAAATAAAAATTTAAACAGGACCATCTTAAATAGGCAATTTATTTTAAAATTTTATAAAATCATTAACTTTAGAGCTTAAATAATTATTTTAAATACGATAACAAAGCACGGAATTCATTTCAAATATGAAGTTTATTGGATTTGTTTTTAAATAATGCTCATTTAAAACGTATTAAAAGAAAAATGCAAAATTTGAAACTATTTCTAAAAGTAATGCTTTGGAATTCAGTGCATTAAGGGACGACCGTGCTATTTTTAGGATATGGTTATGGTTGACGACCATACAACGTGGTGCTAAGGCAATGTCACATTTGTTGTTTTTTTTAAATAAAAAGATGGTCGACGACCGTGTAGGCATGCAATTAAAAAAATAATTATATTGTTATATATATTAACAACTAAAATTCCTTTTTAATATTTGGTGTTGGCTTTTTGGCCCTTAATCTCGGTTAATTAATTTAATTAATTAATGTTTTGATGATAATAAAAACACCTAGTATTAATTGTTTTTGGTGTGTAAGAATTATTGTTATAAAACATAAATTTATTATGAGCTTCAATAATATTATATAATTTACTGATAATACATATTTTGTTTATTGATAATTTTAGTGTTTTAAAGTGTCCGCAGCATAGAGCTCGATACGACGATTCCAACGAATTTTGAATTATCCAAATCGGAGCTCAAACGAAGAAGTTATAGCCTAATGAAATTGAAAGGATAAATTCTCAAAGGTGGATAATGTGACAATTAAATCCTACGTGCACAAATAGAAAAGTGATATGTGACAAGTTGTATTGTTCTTGAAAAAAAATGGAAATAAAAAAAATGGAAAAATTGAAGGGAAAGGAAAAGATATATATATATATATATATATATATATATATATAAAAGTTACCGTTAGTAACTTAAAAGCACATAAAAAAAATCATTTAATGCAATGACGCATGGGTCAGTTTAAAAAAAAAAAGAAAGAGGGAAAAAATAAAACTTCAATAAACAAACGAAAACCACCAACGGATTGCAAGATCCCACATTTCGCTCTCTCTCATCTCATGAACAACCTAGAAAATCTCTTATAAGTCTGTGTCTTCATCCCGCAATAGCGACACCACTTCCATAGAATTGATTTCCACTCTAATCGGATAAGTCACTAGAGATTGTACCGCTCGTAGCCTTCTAAGACGGCCATGGCTTCCAGCACCTTGATGCTACTTGGTCCGTCCACCGATTTATTCCGAAGCACTCAGTTGAGGCCGCCCGACTGATGAGCTTCCATCCAGACTGTAAATCCCTCCATTGAACACGATGTTGTTCCTTTTATTCCAAATCGCCCACGACCCGAGCAGAACCGCTTCCAAATCTTCTATGCTTGAGTTGTCTAAAATCCACGTCCAATAATCCTCCATGATCCAATTTCGCCTGACAACATTAAAAAGACCAAAGTTAGGCTTCTGAGAGTTTTTTAATTACCTTACACCCCCAGAAAATATGAGTCGCCGATTCACCAAAGTTCCAGCAAAACACACAACACAAATCAGTCATAATTCTCTTCTTGTGAAGATTGGATTTAATGGGAATGATATCCTTCACAAATTTCCGGCACATAATCTTGACTTTGGGGATCACCGCAGTCTTCCAAGAACGTTTCTACCGATTTGCTTGACTAACTTGGTTTGAAGATGCAGGGGCCTCGAATCCTCCTGAAAATGCATACTCAAATGATAAGCGCTCTTAACTGAAAAGATTTAGTAACACTGTGGTCGTTTCCCACTCGCTAACAATAACCTTTCTCAAAAATAGCACGACCCCACAGGATACTCTTCCACGTATAAGAGGGCGAGTTCCCCAACCTAGCCTTTCCACCTGGTTTTAATAGGGGATTTGAACTTACAACCTTGTGGTTGGAGGTATATGTCAATTACCACTGAGCTATGCTCGCTTTGGCTGTTGTGGGATATTTTATTTGAGAGATATTTGTGCTTCTAATTTTATCTTCTCTAAATATTTTGTAAGAATTTTCTTACAAAATTGTGAGCGAAAATTTGTGTATCCATTCTTTTTAGAGAGGTTGTGAGATTATTCTTCAAATTTCTATTCATTTGTAAGGGTTGCTCTTGAGCCCGAAAAAGAGCAGTTGTAACGGTTTGATCGTGAACCGTGGAAAGGGTCGGGTTTCTTCTTGCTCACAGAAAAAAAAGTCTTTGTATCGGTTTGACTCCTACCGTGAAAAGAGTCAAGTTTCCTAGTGGAACACCCAAGAGGAGCTTAGGAAGTGGAGTAGGTCGATGTTGTCGAACCACTATAAAATTTCTTGTGTCATTTTCTCTAACCCTACTCTATTTAATTTTTGCAATTAATTATCTTTACTCATGAAATCAATTGTTTGAATTTGTTATTCATGTTTATGGTCAATATTTATATTTGAATATTTGGGTGGTGAAATTAATTATGGTGTTTTTATTTCTAAATTGTTGTTTAATTTTGTGTTAAAATTATTTATTTGTAAAAAGTTTACATAATTGTTTAAATTGGGCTCACCGTAATAAAAAGTTTATAAATTGTGATTAAATCATATCCACCCCTCTGAGATTGTCATACCGATCCAACAAATAGGGCAGTAGCTTCCTTACCACCTAACTTTCTTATGCTCAATCTATTTACATTTTTATCTACATCTACTTCACCAAAGACTAATTTTGGATTCACATTTTTATCTACGTCTACTTCACGAAAGACTAATTTTGGATTCTTATTATAAAATACTATATAGATATTATATAATAAATAATAATATATAAAATATTATTTTTATAAAAAGTATTGTCCATATGTTAATCAACTTTATACTTATTATTATTATTATTGAAAAATATAATATTCCTATTTTATATATTAATAATAAGAAGAAAGAAGTTGACTAATATAAAAATAGAGAAAGCCTGGGTGTAAGAAATGTGTTCCATCCATTAAGCAAAAGACTAACGTTGAAAAGAAATGCTATCTGTTAATATATAATACGATATAATTAATATTTTATTTTCTTTTTTTAAAACTAACGTCGTCCCTCTCTTGAAAAGATCATCCTTTTATATGATCGTCTATTTTATTTTTTTTAAAAAATATGGTGCCACGTTGACTAAGTAGTGCCTTGAATTCTAAAACATTATTTGTTAGAAGTAGTTTCAAATTTTGCATTTTCCTTTTAATATGCTTTTGAACATTATTTTGAAAATAAGTAAAAAAAAAAGAAAAAGATTATTTAAAAGAAAAAATCCAATTTATTTGAAATCCGTCGTGAATTTAAAATCACGTGAACGGAAGATAAAAGTCCAACTAATAAAATATTATTAAAAGTCGACGTCTGAATAATAAAACAAAGAAAAAAAAAAGCTGATAATTATGTGAAGCTCTCCATCCGCAAGAACAAGCAAAGAACTCAGGCCTCATCTTCTTGGTGGTACACATTTTGGACACAATCCCACAGAAAGACATTGAGAATTCATCATCTAAACATGCACGCAACTCGCAAATCTGAGCAACCCAGCGAATCCTTTCAGTTTTCTTGATTTTGCTTTGAGGCGAAATCGAAACCACTCTGCTTCTCTATTTAGTAAGTTTCCCCCACTTATTTAGGCGAGACTATTGATCTAATTTAGAGCTCTCGAGCCTTCGTTTTTGCCCGCAAAAACGATGTTATATATCTGTTTAGCTTTAATTTTTTGGAATTATCAGTTGAGCATTGACTCTGCACTGGCCATGATGTTGTTCTTGTTTGATTTACGCTCTTATGACCTGAATAGACTGTGGGATTTCTCGTTATGTTGTATTTCTTGTGTTTGGGTATTGAAATGTACTGCAATTTGCCTAAATTGTATGATTAAACACGAGGTAAACTTTCGAGAGACGATAAAGATTAGATCAAATGAGGAAGAAACGTAGGGATATGCAAGCAATAGATAGTGATTCATCTTGATTCTCTACTTTTTGAATTTTTACTCAATGTAATGAAATGCAAGTCAACAAAAGTAAGAATAGGTCTTATTATTCCTACATGTTACTAATATAACACTACTCATTTGATACTTCCAAGAGTTATTTACTTGTGCTTAATATCTTTTCGGTTGTACTAGAAATCATATAATAACTTGTTATAATTCAATTTTTTTGGGTTGTTTCATCAACGGTGTCGTGCTCGAATCTCCTTCTGACTACGTGACACCTTGAAGACATTTACTAATTGTATTAGTTCAGGCTGTTAAGCTAACCATAGTCTGCATGCATCCGAGTTAGTTAGAGACTGTTTAGTTAGTTTAAATTCAGTTTGATGACCTCTGATATTCATACAATAGAGGTCAGCTAGTGTACATTGAGTTGAATGAACGATTTATGTTTTCCGCTCGTATGAGCTTGTTTCGTGTTAACATTGAACCCTTTTTTGTTTTAGTTTCTTGAAAAGTAATAGCAGATTTTTGCCAAAATGATCTTATATTAATTGGTGCATTACATATATTTTAGTGGAAAAAATTTGGTAGAAATGTGGTTATATTTTTATCGACTAAATTCTCATAATAGACTTTTCTCACAGACTTAGAAAAATGTTTGGGAAACTTTATTTGTTAAAATAACTTGTTAAGCAACTAGAGGCTTCATCTATCAAAACTTGGATACTTTTATGAGACACAAATTAAGTTTTCCTACTTGCGAAATTTGTTTTTTGCAGTTTTAAATGCCTGTTTCCTAGAGATTCAACCAATTTTTGCAGTGCTCCTAATTCATTTATTTTCATTCTGAAATACGCACAATCACAGTCTGAGCCAGCATAACAATTTCACTGGCCCCCTTGTTCTATACCGATATCTTATATAATCTAAAGCTCCTTCAATTATTCTCTTGTGTTTTGAAACTGGAGGAAAGTGCTGATTTAATTCTAACTATCTCAAGTTTTTATATGTTTCTTGATGTTTCAGCTAGCCATCTTTCTGTGAAGTGACTAATCAGTACAAAAGAAAGACCATGTCTGGTCTGATTGAAGGCCTCCCTGATGCAATTGCCCTTAGATGCCTTGCTCGTGTCCCATATTACCTCCACCCCAAATTGGAACTCGTTTCTCGCTCTTGGAAAGCCGCGTTTCGTAGTGCTGAACTGTTTAGAGCTCGACAAGAGGTTGGTTCATCTGAGGATTTACTGTGTGTATGCTCTTATGACCCAAATAATACATGGCAGCTTTATGATCCTCTCCGAGATCTTTGGATCACCCTCCCTGAACTCCCCTCAAAACGAAGACATCTTTCGCATTTTGGGGCTGCCTCCACTTCTCAATACCTGTTTGTTCTCGGTGGTCGTAGCGATGCTATTGATCCATTAACCGGTGACCATGACGACAACTTATCGACCAATGAGGTATGGTCCTTTGACCCTGTAACACGAAACTGGTTGATGCGAGCACCAATGCTCGTACCACGTGCTATGTTTGCCTGCTGTGTTTTGGAAGGGAAGATCATTGTTGCAGGCGGCTTCACCAGCACATCAAAATCAACTTCCAAGACTGAAATATATGACTCTGAGAAGGATCTTTGGGTTCCGTTACCTGATCTACTTCAAACCCATGATTCAACCTGCATTGGAGTAGTGATAGGAGGAAAAGTGCACATTATGTACAAGGGGCAATCCACAGTACAAATTTTTGACACTTTGGAGCTGAAATGGAGAGTTGAGGATTACGGTTGGCTTCCCGGCCCCATGGCTGCCGTTCAAGATTCACTCTATGTCATGTGCCTAGGATTGATCTTCAAGCAGGATGGACGAGACAGACAGGTTGTCATTCCGGCGGTATCTCAGTTTCTCCATAGAATCGGGATGGCGATGATTGGGTTTAGAGGCGAATTGTATGTGATTGGAGGAGTAGTTCGCCCCGTCCGCCTCGATGCGGATCTCGTAAAACTGTCTGACGTGCATGTTCTTAACCTGAGGGGTGAGAAACCAACTTGGTATTGTGTTGCTCCGATGAGTCGATGCCATGGAACAGTTCTTGGGTGCACAGAGTTGAGAATTTAGGATTTGAAATCCATTGAAATTTCTGAATGCAATGAAGCTTAATTACTTAGCTTTACAGAGGCAGCCTTCTAACTCGGCATTCGGCAACCAGTTCTTTCAGTTTGATTTCTCACTTTCTTTCTTTTTTATCTTTTATCTGTTTCTTCAAAAAAAAAAAAAAGGTTTTCAAACTAATTTTTTATTTAATATTTATCATTATTACCTAAACATATTTGATTTTCTAAAAATCATTACTAAAAGTACTTCTTAACTTTGCAATTTGTTTAAAAAATATTTCTATTCTTTCAAAATTTCAATACTAAACATTTCATGAATGTTCCATAAAAATATGAAATGTATATTATGAAAATTTGATCTTGCAAAATCTGAAACGACCTAAATTATAAGGGCGAAAACAGAGGGGATGTGAAAGAAGTTATTGTTTTTAAAGGAGGTTTAAGTCAATATTGGTTAGTTTGCGGGAGAAGTTTCTGCACTTTATAATTTTGTCATGTCAATTTTGTTCGTAGGATATTTTTGAACTATTTAAAAAAGATAGGGCAATGTTGAAACTTTTGAAAGGATGAGACTATTTTTTAAATAAAGCGAGAAATTCATATTATATATATTTTGTAATTGTACCATAATTATTTAAGGTCACCTCGAATAATTCCTCCAAAAGCTTTTATAGAAAAAAGAAAGATGTTTTTATTTAGAAAACAATCCCAGGAAAGGAATCTTTTAAACATTTTGGTTTAAACCAAGGTTCAAAATTTCGCTTGACACGTCGATAGTCGATGGTCTCGACATCGATATAGGGGGAGAAAATCATTTCCCCCCCTTTTTTTTTGCATTGAATCCCTAAACGATTAAGAGTAAACAAAAAAGTCGAAAATAATAGTAAAAAATTATACGACATTGGAAGTTTTTTATTTTTCTTTTAAAGAAATTAAAGTTAAATTCTTATCATATTGGTTCAAAAAAGGGAAAAAAACAAAAAAAAAACAAACGTCAAATAAATTTGACTATAAAAATCTAATAAAATCTTAAAGAAATAGATTATAAACAATCCATTTATAAAAAAATTAATTTAAATTAAATTTAACTAAAAAATCTAACAAAATCTTAATAAGTAATTGATTTAAAAGAAAAACAAATTTTAAATTTAATTTAATTGACAAAATCTTAAAACAAATAAACGTAAAATCAATTTAACTCATTATTATTAAACATTTAAATTTTAGAAAAGTTTGATTCTTATCTTTGATTAAAGAAAAAATAAACAAATAAAAAAAGTTAAAACTAAATTTAACTAGAAAAAATCTAACATAATTAATCGATTTTAAAAAAACAAAATTTAATTAAAAAATCTAACAAAATCATCAAGTAATTGATTTAAAAGAAAAATAAATTTTAAATTAAATTTAACTAACCAAATCTTAAAACAAATTAATAAAAAAAAAACTCAATTTAACTCATTATTATTAAACATTTAAATTTTAAACTAAAACTAATTTTTTAAAAATTATTTCATACTTTATATATATATCTATATTTCATATATTTTATTCAATTATGTTACTAGATTGGATTAGAAATTATCAATAAAAAAACAACATTAAACTGTCTCGAATAGTTTTCATATATCTATACATGATTTTGTTTCAACATTTTTATCGTGACGATATTTTTATAAGTATATTACTTATATGTTAGATATGATGGCTAGAAGTGATTAGTTATAGGCTAATTAAGCTACAATTAAAGTATTATTTACTAATTTAAAAAATTTCTATCAATATCCATTATCTTCGTAATTTTTCTCGAAATATCCATCGACAACAGCATGTCCGTAAAATCGAGACCTCGACATTTCCATCTACATCGACATTTTGAACTTTGGTTTAAACATAATTTTCTTTCTTTTTTTTTAATTAAAAAATGCCGACTTACACCCGAAGGAACCAGTTGGTTATTTATTTTTCCCAAATATTTTTAAAATTTACCGCCAAAATAAAATATTGTTGAAAATAAGAGAAATCTGAAAATTACCGTGGTTTTCTACATATACGGCTCAACGAGTCCAAGAACCGTCTCAATTTCCCTGCAGAGTCTAAGCCATCGCGCGATTCATTTCCATCTTGTTCGGTTCTCTTCTGAGGTGAAACCCAAATCACTTATTTCTCTACTTTGTATTTCCCTTCCCCCACACAGCGATGTTTATATTCGTTTTAGCTTTAATTTTATGGAATAGTTATTCTTTTTACCTTTAAATCTGGAAAGTGGAATCACTATGACTTTCAGTGAGGAGTTCTGATGTTGTTCTGGTCTGATTCAAGCTTTTATGCCCTGAATTGATTGTTGGGAGTTTGGTTGGGTCGTATTTATTGTGTTTGGATATTGAAACTTACTGGGATTTGCCTGAATTGTCTGATTAAACCTAAGATAAACCTTTATTTTAAGGGTAAAATGAACACAAGAGCAAGACATGTATCTGGATTCGAGAAACAGGATTGTGCTGTTTTGTTTTTGCATTTAACTTTTAACATACATTTTTTTTTAGGGAACGGGGGATCGAACTCACAACCTCTTGGTTGAAGGTATACGTCAATTATCGCTGAGCTATGCTCGTTTTGGCAACTTTAACATATATTGTTGAAGCATTTTGGGTGACACGGTTGGACCGAAGGTTTGAGTTATCCGAACTGTCCCACTGAGCGAGTCGACCGTCAAATAACTAAATAGAGGTTGGGTCTTGGTGTGGAGAGGCTACAGACTTGTAGAGAGAGAAACGATAAGAGATAAGGGAACATGTTGTGGTTTATGTCTTTCTGCCTATGTTGCTTAGTTTTCTTGTAACTATTTCTTCTATTATTAGATTATTTCGAGTTTTCTAAGGACCAGGCTGAGATGAACCTTTTTGAGCACCTCCCTGCTAGTAACAAGAGGCCTGCTT
>NW_019104553.1:953040-979661 GCF_001995035.1 Momordica charantia | reverse complement strand
GTAGGGTAAGCTCACTCGCGCTCTCTCTCTTTTTGTTAAAGTTACCAATTGTATGTCTTTCAGGCTAGCGTGTGAGTCAGCTCTATGGTTCACCGCATGGGAGCCGAGCTTTCTTATTTGCAGCAGCAGAAGGTTGCAGCAGAGAAAGCCTTGGAGGAGGCCCGAGAGCTCCTACGCTAATTGACCAGCAGAAGGCTAAGTTTGAGGCTGCTATTGGTCGAGCACAACTCAAGTGAGATCATTTGATGGCTGAGATTGAGACTCTAAAGATGGACCTCGTGCGACATGAGGATGAGGTGGATCAGGCTAGGGCTGAGTTATTTAGCCGTCAGGTTGAGTTTGAAACTTTGCGTACTCAATCTGCTGCTAACTAGAGAGACTCGAAGAAGCTGGAGATGGCGATGCGGGAGACGGGTGCCTTTGATACCTTGAAGAAAGAGGCTATGAGGCTAAGCATAATATGGGTGACCAGTCAGGTGGGCGCGAGGTTTCCAGAGGTAGACCTCGGGTTTCTCCCTTTTGCTTTTGAGTCGGAGTGGGTTCAGCCAGGAGAGCCTAGTCTTCCAGGAGAGGTTTCTAAGGGTGCTTTGGATGCTAGTGATAGAGGTTGATGATGCTGAGAGAGGTGTTGCGGCTACACTCACTGCCACGTCTAAGTTGGGTTCCTCGGTTGACCGTCAGCACTTTGAAAACTGCACATCTGAGCGAGCTTGTTGCTCAATTGGTTAGCCTTTAAAGACTTAAGGTGAGACTCAGGATAAGGTTCCATAGGGGCACGAGACTCTAGAGTAGTTTAACGGTTTCTTTTTATTTACTCAACCTTGTATGCATTTTTTTCTCGTAGATATACATTTTCTGAGACTTTTTTTAGTCCAACTGACTGATCTTTACTTGTTCAAGATAATACATTTCGCTTTATGGATAATATTTCTTGAGATGTTCAACATTCCATGGATGTTTCAATTGCTTTCCTTCGAGACTTTCTAAATAATAGGTTTTGGGTCGTGCAACTTTGATGACCCGGTATGGAACTTCTTAAATGGGTCCGAGTAGGGGTGTTCACCATGCATCGAAAAACCGCTCCGACCAACCGAAATCGACCGAACCGTGTCGGTTCGGTAGGTTTCAACAGCAGGTCGGTCGGAGTCGGTTTTGCCTTTTGTAAAACTGACCAGTCGGTCGGTCGGTGGTTTCAGAAGAAGAAAAACCGATCGACCAACCGACTTTTTCATTTTTATAAATGTATATTAAGGAAGATGGTGTGTTCCTCGAGATGGTTTGGAGAAAAATCTAGGGGCACATGGTTTTCTCGAAACCATACAACCCTCTATTTATTTATTTTTCTTTCCTCTCTCATCTTCATTTTCCAATATCACTAACATTTTCATTTATTATCTCTTCCTCTTTCTTCCCATTTCCCAAAATCTTCCTCTCACCATTCTCTCTTCACTTCACTGTCGTTCTTTCTTCTTCATTTCTTCTTCTTTTCATCTTCTTTTCATCTTCTTCCTCTCTTATTTTTCTACTTCCATATTCTCATTTCATATATTTTTCTTTTTACCTGATCTTCTTGTATAATAAAATTAGGGTTAGCCTCCCCTCCTTCCATCTCTCTCCCTTATCCACACTCTCCCAGCCACTGCCTCGTGGCCGCATCGCCCACAAACGACTTACACTCACCATCTTCTCTGTCGCATTGCCCTCGCCGTCGTGACGCCGTCGATCTCTGTCGCTCAAAAGCCCGTTGTCCATCGGTCACTTTACACAGTGACCCAGCCATAGCTGAGATCCAACCCCCGCCGCAACCCAATCCTACAGCCGTCGATCCGCCTCTCGGATTTTGCACACAGTTCACACACTGATATTAAAAAAAATAGTCGGTTTTGTTGAAAATCGACCGACCAAACTGACCATTTCGTCGGTCGATTATATCTTATTTAAGCGGCCGATGACACCCCTAGGTCCAAGTACTCCGTTGGTAGTGTCTCTAGTACATTATGCCACTTTGCGCAGTACCCGATCACCTTCTTGGAACACTCGTGGTCGAATGTTGGTGTTGTAGTATTGTAAACCTGTTGTTTTTGGGCTAAGATGTATCAGTGAGAGGTTTCATGGATCTCGTCCAGGAGATCCAAATGAACTTCTTAGCCTCTCATCGTTGACGATGGGGTCATATTCCTCTACTCGCAATGACGGAAGGTCTTTTTCTACTGGGATGACTGCTTCGGCGCCAAAGGCTTAGGAGWAGGGGGCTTCTCCAGCAGGTTGTTTCGGCTGTTGTTCGATAGGCCCACAATACACTGGATAATTCTTGGGCCCAACCTCCTTTTAAGGATTATAGGCAAGTCTTATGCTTGATGATTTTGTTCACCACCTTTACTTATCCATTGGACTGTGGATGGGCTGGGAGGATTAAAAGTGTCGAATGTTAAGTTGGTCACATAAATCAGCGTCATAAAATTGTTTTCCGTTATTTGAGATGATAGCATAAGAGACGCCAAACCGACACACAAGGTTTTGCCATACGAATTTTGTGACCTCTGCGATTGTAGCTAATGCCTCGACTTCGACCTATTTGGTAAAATTATCCACGACCACGATGACATACTTGGTTTACCTTTCCCGCGTGGCGATGACCTTATAAGATCTATTCCCCATTTTTCAAAGGGCCAAGTACTAACCACAACAAATAGGGGTTCAGCAGGTAACCTTGGGATCAGTGCAAATTGTTGGCACCGGTTACATGTTCGAGTATAGACCTGAGTGTCTCGTCATAGTGTCGGCCAATAGTATCCTTATCAGATGATCTTGTGGGCCAACGACCATGCTCCCGAATGGTTACCGTAGACTTCTTCATGAATTTCTCGCATTACATATTCGACTTCCTCCAAACACTTTAGAAGTGGTTGGGAATATCCTAGCTTATATAAAGTTCCCTCAATCGAGGTGTACTGGGTCACTTGACATTGTAATCATTTGGCCTCGATCGTGTTAGTAGGTAATTCACCTGTGATCAAATACCTGATGATTAGGCTTGTCAGATATGGTATGGGGTGTTCGCATTGTGGATATCCAAGGCTTTTCCTATGCTAGATTGTGGTACGAACACGACCGGTATGGTTTGGCCTGTGTTAGTCTGATAAGTAGTTGCAAGTTGAGCTAAGGTATTTAGATTTCTATTTTCAGCTGGAAGAACTTGTCGAATATCCCATGTTGGAAAATTGACAAGTAAATGTTGCACCTGTGCTTTATAGGCACTTAACTTCTCTCTTTTTACTTAATACTCTCCACTGATCCTCGTTGATGACCAACAAGGAATCACTGCAAATTTTGGACGCCTTATCCTCGTGCTGCTTGGAGTCCGAAGATTAAGGCTTCGTATTCAACTTTGTTGTTAAAGGTTTTAAATCCAAATCTGAGGGTGATTTCTGTTCGTTCTTTCATTGGTGATATTAACACCACTCATGCTCCACATCCTTGGCTATTGGAGGATCCATCTACATGGATGGTCCATAGGTTGGAGTCAGCGGACCTGTCACTAGTAGTGTTGGGGTTGTTGTTTTCATTTTAAAGCTTAGGGTTAGAAGTGAAATCAACAATGAAGTCGGCAACAACCTACTCTTTAATGGTGGTTTGGGGCCTGTATCGTATGTCATACTCCCCTAATTCCATGGCCTATTTCATCAACCGGCAAAGTTTCAGGCTTCTGGAGAAAATGTTTCAATGGAAGATTAGTAAACACATTCATGGTGTGAGACTGGAAATAACGCCGTAGGCGCCAGTCTGCTATTATTAGCACTAGGGCCGCTTTTTGAATGTACGGGCAGCGAGTTTCAACGTCAGCCAAAGCCTTGCCAGTATAGCATATGGTTCCTGGCATTTGTTTTCTTCCTTGACCAATGTGGAGCTTACTACCGTTTATGAGACAGCTAGGTACAAAGATAACTCACACTTGGAAGAGGCTTTGCAAGGAGGGGTGCATCACTAAGGTATTTTTTAAGTTTATGGAAAGTTGTATCGCACTACTTGGTCCACTCAAATTACCAATCTTTTCGAAGAATCGGGAAAAAGGGCAAGCACTTGTTAATGGTTCTGGATATGAACTGATTTAGTGTTGCAATTCTTCTAGTCTTGACGTAAAGTTCTTGGTGAGGCCATATCTATCACAGCCTGTATTTTGTTAGGGTTAGACTCAATCAATTTTGATGAACCAAGTATCCTAAAAACTTGTCTAATGAAACCCCAAGAATGCATTTGTTGGGGTTTAGTTTCATATGATATTGTCGCAGGATGTTGGAAGCTTCTTTTAGGTCTGTCCATGCTGGGTCGAGAGTCGGCTTTTGACCAATATATTGTCCACATAAACTTTCACATTACTATCAATCAAAGGGAAAACATATTATTCATTAACCTTTGGTAAGTGACCCCCGTATTCTTGAGGCCGAAAGACCTGACTTGATAACAGTAGAGTCCTTACTCTGTTATGAAGGACGTCTTCTCCTGATCTGGCCCGTGCATTTGCAATTGATTGTATCTAGAATAAGCGTCCGTAAAGCTCAGCATTTCGTGGTTGGTTGTGGCGTCCACCAGTTGATCTATTCATGGTAAGGAAAAACTATCATTTGGGCAAGCTTTGTTAAGATCTGAAGTCGATGCACATTTGCCATTTACTGTTAGGTTTCTTTACCATAACCATGTTGGACAACCACTGCGAGTAATATACCTCGCGTATGAATCCTACTTTAAGGAGCTCTGCTACTTCAGCAAGATGGCCTGATTTTGCTACAGGCTTGGCATCCGGACTCACATTGAGCTGATAAAACACTACCTAGTGGTCGATATCGGACATGTCGTTGTGCGACCAGGTAAACATGTTGGCGTTATGTCTTATGAGAGCTATTAACTTTTTCTTGGGTTCTGTTCCCATATGCGTACCGATCCTGACACGTTGTTCTTCGAATAGCAAAAGTATGGATTCTATTACCTCAGTTGGTTCCCCTCGAGTGTTACTGGGATTTTCTGCCTGGTGCTTTAGTATGGTCCCACCTGACTAAATGGAGCGGGCGTTAGGATTTTCAGGCGATGCACTACTTTTTCAACGTAAACACTTGATTCTTGTGGCTTGGAGTTCGACGATGCAAGTTTGGGCACAGAGCCATATTGTAGCATTCATGGGCGATACACTGCTTGCCCCAAACGTTCCCTACTCCTAAGGGGTGAGAAACTTCATAACTTGATGTAAAGTGGTTGAGACAGCTCCCAAGGTGGGTCGACCTAAAATAACATCATATATGTAATCTAGATTGACTACCAAAAAGCAGACTAACCTGTTGAGAGTGCAACAACCTTCTTCAAATGATACAGGCAGCTTTATGCTTCCCAGATGGACTCACTCTCCATCAAATCCCATTAAGGGGGTGGTGCATACTCTCAATCTTTCTCGCCCAATACTCATGGCGTGGATGGTTTGCAACGCTAAGACATCAGCTGAATTGCCTCCATCTACCAGTATCTGATGTACCTGGATGTTGGCATGGGAAATGCGATCATTGACACATCGTTTTGTGGTTGGCGTAGGCTCTGTTTGTTAGAGCGACTTAAAGCATATAGTGAACTCTGAAGGTCCTAAGGTCCTAATGTAGTAGTATAGATTTTGTCTTATTTGAGAATTTTGTCTAACGACTTGCTTATCCCTTTTAACTTAAGGGCTATGGGTGACATTCCCAGGATTGTCTCGAGCATTGAGTAATTATCCGGCATGCATGTGTTTCTAATCTCTGACAATGAAATCGTCAAAGGTAGGAGGAGTTTTGTTTCCAAAGAATTAAATAAATTTATCATCCTGAAGTCTGGCCATAATGGTGGTTAAGGCCGTTCCATCAGTACCTCCTTCAATCTTGAGGACTTTATTATTGAAGCAGACAATATATTCACGAAGATTTTTGTTGGCCTTTTGGCGGAGTGTCAACAGATAGGTAGCGGGTCTCTTCTGCTCGCGTCCTTCTACAAACTGCGTCAGAAAGACACGAGTTAATCCATGAAATGAAGTTATTGACCGTTTCTTAAGTTGCCTATACCAAGTGCTAGCTGACCCAATAAGGGTCAGAGAAAATAACCAACATTTTATCTCGTCACGGGCCCTCTGAAGATACATCCAAGCGCGAAAGGTGTCAAGTGCTCTAATGGATCTTTAGTGTCATCGTACTGCTTCATGGTGGCCCATTTGAACTTCGGGGGTATGGCCACCACTATAATATTGTCTGCTAACAGGGTGACCGATTTGTTGCAGAGTTCTACTTCATTCGACGGCTTGTCGGGGTGGCTAGTATGATTACTAAGTGTGCCACCTTGTTGCTCCTCTGCGGGATTTTGACGATGATGGTTGAGGAGGTTCTAAAAGTCTAAATGCTCACAAGTTACATGTTTTCTTTTTTGGTTCTCGAGAAAATCTTGTAGATCCTTAGTGTCTATTCCTTCCAAGTTTATCTGTGACCAAGCCTTGTGGTATCGTCTATTGCCTTGAACATGGGCTTTGGGTGAGTTGACACTATTGGGAGGAACTCTAGATTGGTTATTCCCTCTCAAGGTTAACCTCTCTTGGGGATTTGGAAGATGACTCATTCATGACTTGTCTTCCATCTAAATATATTCTTGAATTGTATTTATCTCACTATTTTTTTTTTCAAATCTAAAGTTCTTTCACCATTAATCAGAAACTAACTTAATAGTTAGAAAACTATATATTGTATCACATCAATGTTGAGTTGAACTGTTCACCATCTTTTTTCGTTACTCCATAATAAACACAATGCAATTCTAAATGCTTAGTATTTAAAACTAAATATATTTGAATCTCATTTTTTAGACACGAAATGATTATACTAGAAGAGATCGCTTGATGAAAAAAAAAATTTTTAATCCACCCTTGCCAAAAAATACTTATCTAAAACTAAAATTAAATTCCATGGTGTCATCTTTAGAAAACAAAACATTATAAAAAAAAATATACAAAGGGTATTTTGGTAAAAGTAACGTTTGAAATAGAACATTCCCCCCAAAATTTTCTCACGAAAACCCTAATTTTGCAGTTCAAGAAAACGCCCGTATTTCAGTTCACCGGAAGAATGGAGGAAACGCCGGTAGAGGAAGGAGATACCAACAAAGATGTCGAGGTTGCTCCGGCCTTAATTGCGGTTCACCCGGCCGAGAAATCTGTTGCCGTCGCCGTTGGGTCCGACCTGCGCGTATTCGATCTCGTGTGAGTTTTCTCGGATCGATTAACTCGATTCTTCTGTTTATTTTCCTTTTGAAACTCAATCTATTCCTATAGAATTGCGTTGGCGCTTGCAATACGATTGTAGTCACTCTCTTCGTACTAATTTTGTTTTAGCTCTGATGGGTTGTTCTGAGTTAACTGCAGAGGTAATTGTCCGGTTTCTTTGGTCGATGAATCTGGGGAACAGCATCATAAAGATTCCATTAGAGCTATTTGTTATGGTTCAAAAGGGCAGCTTTTTGTATCCGCTGGTGATGACAAAACTGTTAAGATTTGGTCGACTGAGTCTTGGCGCTGCATTTATAACGTGTAAGTTTTTTTCCCCTCTCCTGTCTCTCTCCTTTTTTTTTTCCTGGGTGATTTATAGCGAGGGGATTGATTGGCTGTAGATTTGTAGCGAGGGGATTGATTGGCTGTAGATTTGTAGTTTGATTGGTGAACTCTTTCAGCATTTCCTCGTGCATATTTGCTCAATGAATTGGCACACCATCTAACGGCATAATCTTGCACAAATTTCAATTTTTTTGCGTTTTTAAAGTGGGACTGTACTCAGCATCTAAATTGCAAGCGTATAGTAGCTTCTGGATTATCTGGAAAATTGTAACACCAGCTGCTTGCTTTATCGATTGGTCTTACTTGTGAAATACTGAAGTTTTCATGATTCTCCTGACAGGTGTTCTGAAAAACGAGTCAGTGCAGCTGCCATTAGTCCCGACGGGTTACATGTTTGTTTTGCTGACAAGTTTGGGGTGATTTGGGTTGTGGATCTTGATGGAGGGATTGATGAAAATCAACCTCTTGCCAACAAGACGGCTGTGTCGTTGCTTTCACATTATTGCAGTATAATCACTAGCTTGGTAAGCAGTTCTCTGTTAGCCATCCTGTTTCAGCATTTAGCAATGTTTGGTGTCTTGAGTGTATTACTAGATTTTTCTTAATTTTTTCTTCTTATTATTTTTAACTTTCACTATGGTGCCCGTGTGATTGTTTTTTATTTGCTTTATTTCTGGAACTCATTTCGTGAGCTTGTACAATGTCTTTTTGGCGTCAAATACTATGATTTTTATTAATAATATTAATAAAAACGTCAATAAGGGTTTTCATACTCATGTATATTGTAGAAATTAATTTTTAATTTTTATGTTATTTTTTGTCGCTGCCTCTCATTTCTATGTTATCAACTTCCTATTTGAGGAGAGACTCAATATTTCTTTATTTGAGAGATGAATTGTATAGAGTGCAGCAAAGATGGGTCATAGTTGGTTATCTTACCATATGATATGAGCTTTATCAAACAAATGTTATGGTCCATATAATAATTGACTTGGATATAGATGAAGCTATTGATGTGATAGAGAGTGGATAGATCAATGATTATGTCAACGAAGGCTTGTTTGTCCTCTGTTTGAGGGGAGAATTGTCATGGGTGTAACCAGCAAGAAATATCATGAGTTTGTAAGGATAATATCTTTATTGATACAATACTTTTTGGATAGAATTCAAAAGTAAATTCAGTGGACAATATTTTTGCCGAGTACTAATATGGAGATACAAGAGATGGTACCTTGAGAGAGTTTTGAAAGTATAGATCCAAAAGGAAAATAAATGAGATTTCTTTCTATGGCTTCTGTGCTTGTGGCTTAGGGGATGGACTCTTTTACATCATCTAGAGGAGTGCGTCCTTGTAGCTTCATTGCCAGTGCTGCATCTTCTGCAAAAAGGCTTCAAATTTCTTGATTTATGATCGGGTTTCACATTTAAACAAATACAGAAGTCTCTTGTAAGCTTCATGGCCAATATAAGGGCGAGGATTATTTTGGAGTTACTTTGAAACTGTACATTTGAACTAACTTTGAGCCTTTTGAGGCAATGACTACTATATGGAGAACCTGGGCTCTGGATGCTCTATGAGACATATGGTTGAGAATAACCAGAAGATTTTAATAGATTTGTTTATGGGTGTTGGAGATTTGGAGATTTGCATTTTTATGTCCAAAAGCCAAAAAAAAAAAAAAGGTAGAATGAGGTTAATTTATATGATGCTATGATGTACTTGTACTGGCAGGAAATGTTCTTGTTGTTTTGCTGGTCTTATGATTTCTATGAAGTTACTAACAGCCCCATCCATAACCAATATCATTATTGTTGCAGAAATTCTCACTGGATGGCCGTTTCTTAGTTAGTGCAGACCGTGATTTTAAAATTCGGGTAATCATATTCTCTCCTCATTTAATTATGATCAGTAATTAGTTGAAACTAATGTTTTTGAGAATGGTCTTGCTTTTTTGAAGGTTACAACGTTCCCTACAAAACCTGTGGATGAAGCTCATGAGATTCAAAGTTTTTGTCTAGGCCATACTGAGTGAGTTTCCATGATCTAAATCTATATATAGTACAAGATTAAAGTGGATAGTCAATGGTGGTGCTGTTTTTAAGTGACAATTCCTTGGTTTTTGATTCATATGTTTACATCATGTGTCTCCAGCTTTGTATCATGCGTAGCCTTCATTTCCAATCTGGAGTGCCCACATGGGTTTCTTATCTCTGGAAGTGGCGATTCAACTGTAAGACACTAATATGAACTCATATATTGTCTGCTTATTTGCTTTTGGTGCAATATGTGAAATATAATCCTATTTTGTTGCTTTTTTAGGTACGCTTATGGGATATTCTCTCTGGATCTCTCCTTGATATTTTCGAGATTGGGGATAAGGTGTTGGCCTCTAAACCCACACTTCAATTGTTTTAAGAAAATGGAATCTAAGAATCACAGATTTAATACCAGGCTTTCTCTCAAAATTATTACCTTGATTAATGAACACTCAAGCCATGAAAAGATACTTTTTATTTAGTTATTTATTTTATTTGAATGAAAAATCGAGCTTTCATCGAGGAAAAGGAAAGGATACAAAAGGCATACAATAAACCAGCCCAACAAAAGGAGCCAAACTAAAAGAACGAGCTCCAATCAAGCAAGATTAAACCTAAGGTGCAAGTAAAAAAATAACTTTGGACGTCAAGGCCCAAAGGTGATATGGAACCAAACAAGGTCCCACACCTCTCCCTCGATCTCTCTACCACTGAAAATCCTGTTGTTCTTTTCAAGCTACAAACCCCAAAGTACAGCAAAGAGATACTTGATAATTTAGACAAGGGTTTATTGTATACCATATATAGATTGGTGTAAAATATCTTTTGGTTGTCCACTTCTTACTCTGAAACTAGAAGAGTTAATTGAATTATGCATCATTTTCTTTTGTGGTATAGTTTTTGATAACCTGGTTCATTACTTGATTTCTCTTACTAATTTACTGAAGGTAGAACTTTTAGAGTCTAAAGAAAGAGAGGGGTGCAATTCGGCTGTCACAAGTCTCTGCACAATTGCTGATGGTCCCCTTGTTGCGGTGGCGGTTCAAAGGCAAATTTTCCTCTTCTTTTTCTCATTGTTCTCTTCTTTTTCTACTTTAATGGGATCCTACCATTGAACTTACCTTATCATTTCTCTTTGTAGCTTGCATGGAATAATTTTGCTGAACTGTGACCTGTCAAATCGTACTCTATCTGTAGTCAAGGTAAGGACTTTAATGCCAACTGAGCAATTCCAAAGGTTGTTGAAACAGGGTTCTCGAGATTATTATTTGACAAACTTATGGATGGCATATAATGACAAGATTTCATGCCCTCCACCCCCGCTTCCCGTAGACTTTTTGACGATGGAAGTAATATGTCATCTTTTTTTTGGTTTAATATTGGAGTGTCTGGATCATCTTATGTGCAGCCTTGACTAATTTTATTTAATTTTATTCTTCCCAAGATTAAATTCATTTGTTGTACTTTTGATAACTACAGGTGGTTTCTACAAGAGAGGAGACTTTCATCCCCACTAGCGTATCGAGCAGTTGCTCGACTGGATATCTATGGATGGTAACCGGTGTCTCCAGTTTGCATGACGTGGGGCAATCCTCTTTGGCCTGTGTCAAGGTCATCAGTGGTTTCAACAAGGATAATCCCTATTCCACTGGGAACGAGTTATTCGTACTGGAAGATGATGCAATACCTGGTGGAAAGAAGCTACTTGAAAAATTGCAGGGAGGTGTGTCGTTTGATGAAAAAGTATTCTTGGCAGCTGCTGAAGCTGTTAAGACTGCAATGAGCAATCTGTTGACTAAAAAACAGTACTCCACTGAGAAACGGGACTTCAGAAAGAGAACCAGAAATGATAGAAAACTTAAAAAATGATGGAGTATTAGTTCACTCGCACATCAGCAACAGGAGCCTGTTCTATGTAAAATTAGTTCTCTTTTTCAACATTTTTTAGCTTGACAGAGTCGCTTAGTTCCTTAGATTAATGTGATAATGTTTTAATTTATTCTGCAAGAAAAACTTGACGTGCTTTAGCCGCAGTTTTCTTTGTCAAAGCCATATCAGGAATAGGGATGTAAGTTGGTCCACTCCCCAATTATTTTGAAGAAATGACCAAAATAGCCCTGCCATCACAATTCTTGTTTGGTCTCTCTCTCTCCCATAGATGAAAACTGGGCCTGAAATGATTGAAGGTTCTTTTTATCCATGGAAACTGAATTTTGATGAAATATATGTTTAAATTGGTTTGTTATATGGCTTCAGGGGTAAGATTTCAGCCTCAGCTCAGCTCCAAGCAGGCAAAGGGGCAGAATTTGAAGGGTCAGGTAAGTTCATTAATTAGAAAATATGCAATTATTAGCCTATATGTTTGTAATGATTTGGAGGAATAATTAGTGGGATTTGAGATCAATCTACATCAGATGTCAATAATTGAGGTTGAGGACATATTAAAACAAGAGTGGGTGAAATTTAAAGAGAAAAAGACAGGCAAAACGATCATCATCCTCTTTTGTTTCTCCTCTCTAATAAGTCATAACACGTACGTTTACTAACCATTTTACGTGGTCTTGTTAAATACTTCCTCTCACCAAACACTGTTAATGTTATCGAGTTAAAAAGAAAGGTTGGATTATAAATTTGGTATTTGAACTTTTAGAGTTCGTGTTTTTGAAGGTTGTTATAAACCGGTTCTTGAACTTTCAATATTTGTTTATTTTTATAGTCCATGAACTTTTAATTTTGTGTTTAATAGATTCATATCTTAACCTTATTTAACGCTGTATTATTTAGATTTAGATTACTAAGTGAGCTTGATTTTGATTCTTGTTTGGATATTTGATGTCCTGCGTTAAATTAACGGAGTTGATTACAGGACTTATATGATAAAAGTTGAAAATTATAAGAAAAAGTGGCTTCTAATTATTTAGATTATCTAACAAGATTGTGATGTCAGGCTGATGCTACACCTTTGAATATTTTATTTTGTAGATCACCTTTGAATATTTTATTTTAGATCTTTCTCAATAGTTCAATGTTATTGCAAGTTAAGTGGTTGTGGAAAGTCGAATAAGACATTTCTTGTTGGAAGATCAAACGCTCTCATAGTTCAATTGGTTAGATAACCCACATTTTGTAGATTAGACGGCTATCTGGTGATATTAGTCGAGGTGCATGCAAGTAGATCTAGACACCCGTAAATATCAAAAAGAAAAAAGAAAAAATAAAACACAAAAGAGAGATAAAATTTTTTATTACTCATTTTTAAATTTTTAAATAACTTTATATAGATCTAATTATATTTTAGTCTTTAAAATTTTAAATCTGTTACATTTTAGTATCTACATCTGAAAAGTCTAGTCCCTTAAACTTTTCAAATATATAATTTAGTCTTCGAGCACCATAAAAAAAAATAATCTTAATATTTTCTATCGTTATGCCACCCATACCCAAAATCCATACTATCCATCTATTAAATATAATTAACCAAAAAAAAATGCAAAAACCAAAATAGTTAATTAAGTATACCGATTGGTACCTAATCTATTAGATAATTCTCAATTTGACTTTTAATTTTTTAAATTTTAAAATTTATCGGTAATGTATTGAAGATTTTCGATTAGGTTCTTCAACTTACCAAAATAGTTAGAGTTTGTTAAGAAAAGGTTGATGGGTGGTTAATATATTAAGGGTAAAATTGAGGATTTTAATAAATTTAGCACACAATTGAAGATTAACGATTTGATATATGTAGTTTTTTTTTCTATGGAAAAACAAAAATAGATATTTAGAAATTTATAGACAAAAGTAGGATAAGATTAAAATAGACCTTTCAAGAGAATTCAATAACCTACAAAGGATTTAGATTTTAACTTCTGACAAATTATGGTGCACTTGGTTTATCTGAAAATAAAAATCTAACAAGGATTCAATAAAAAATAGAGTTGTATTATTTATTTTTAGTATTTTTCAAATATGTATTTGGTAGCAGATTTGAAATTGAATAGATTGTTTTGTTTAGTAATATATTTGTACACTAGGTAGTTGTCAATTAAATCTTTAATTCCATCTAAAATAATATTAATTAATTTATTAACATTTTTGTTATAAATTTTGTAGGTACAATATTTTATAATTCACAATATATTATAATTTATCAATTTTTATTTTAACAAAAATGAAATGAGTTTATAACATGAAATAATATATTTATCAAAATTTTTATATAAAATATAATTTTTCAAATTCAAAATATGAAGCCTATAAAAACATACAAATGTTGTTTTAAGATTTCCATGCACATAATAAAAAAATATAATTTAAAAAAAAAATAAATCTATCTGAATGCATATTCACTGAATCTGAAAAACAAATTCGAATGGCCAATTACAACTTCCAATGCTTGAAAGTGTGAGTGAGAAAAAAAAGAAAGAGAGAGAGAGCTGAAAGTTTGCTTGTTGGCTTATTACCAAACTAATTTATACTTTAATATTATTTTGATACGATCTATTTTGAGTTTTATTGTTTCAATTTTAATTTACTTTAATCATCATAATTCTATTTTGAACTCCATAAAGAACTAATTTAGCAACAATTTTAATACAAATTATACAATTCTATGACTAGATTTTAAAAAATTTAGTGAATAAGATGTGATACTAAAATTATAATCGAAATAAATGAGATAAAAATGAAGATTAAAGACCAAAATTATCACTTTTAAAAATACATATATCAAAATATATGTTTCGAAAGTACGAGGGGTGAAATAAAAAATTAACTAAAATTGAGGGAATTAACAAAACAATATTTAAATTATTAATTTATAAAGAATAAAGAAAAAAAAAGCATTGCATTATCCAAATCTATAAGTGCGTGTCCTTCATTCTCACGTTCTTTGCCTGAGTAGTCAGAGGTTCAGACATTAACCAGAAAATATTCCTAATAATCATAAGATATTAAATTTTTATCGGTGCATTAATATTTTTTTTATCGATATCAACGTAAAAGAGATGAATCAACGTTTCATTCTATTATTAAAAAAATAAAAAATATTAAAAATATCAACAAATTATTAATATATAAGTAATCGAGGTATTAAATTTCCGTAGATATGTCAATATTTATTCATATTACAAGTGAATTGATATTTTCATAGTAATAAAAAAAATTGACAAAATAAAAAAATTATCAACCTAATATCACTGTATAGATATAATATTAATATTAATAATTTTTAATTTATCTAAAAAACGAGAGTGGCTTATTCATTAATTTAAATGTTTGTTACGAGTTTTTTAAATATCTATTTACATCAACATTTTATTGATATTTCTATCAAATTAAAATTTCGACATTTTCATTGACATCACAATTTAAAACTAATATTAATAACCATTATGAGTTGGCTTATTGATACAAAGAGACAGACGTAAATTCTAAAGAATTTAGAGGAATAAGTTGAAATTATTATGGCCATCTAACTACGATTTAATATTTTATAAGTTTCTTTAACAATCAAATGTAGTAGAATGAGACGATTATCCCGTTAGATTAGTTGATGTGTGTATAATATGATCGGGATATTTATGAATATTGAAAAAAGTAAAAAATTTAAAACTTATTTAAGAAGAGAAATTCTTATTTGCAAATTTAATTAATTTGTACGTATTTTTATTTTTATTATTTTTAAGAAATATTCGATTTTTTAATAAAATTAAGATGTCAATATTTTCATCCACATTAAAAAATATATATTCTCTTCCTAATCCTAAAAGGCTAAAAGTGAGTAACGACAGAGCTTCACGTGATATAAGCATGAGAATAAGCTGTCACACTACACGACAAAACCCCACCATTTAAGATAGAGAGAAAAAAATAAAAATAAAATAATAATAGTGATAAAATATTGTACTTTTCTATAAATTTGAGACAAATCCAAATTAAGTTGGTTTCATAACATTGTACGGTCCGATGACTTGAGTATAGTTTAATTGGTTTGATATTATCGACATAAATACGGGTTACTTATTTACTTATATGTCAAGTGTTTAATAAAATTATGTTCTTTTCTCTAAAAGAAAATATTTAAATCTATTTTCATTCAATTTTTAGAATTCTTGAAGTTTTAAAATGTTAATTTTAACTCCGAGACTTTTAAAACTAATTATTTGGATAACTATTTGTTCTTTTTAGTTCATTAACCGTGGGTGATATTGCAAATGATTATTTTATGCTTTAATCAATTGAGCTATGTTTAGGTTGATTTTGATCATCTTTATGTTATTTTGCTATAGAAAATCTCTTCATTTTCTTACCGTGTGTAACACAATTATAATTATTGTAATTAAACCTCTAATATTTAGGTCATACATAAAAATCAATACCTCCACACCACCTAATTCAAATCTCAGTTGGTCTATGTAGTTTTAATATATTTAAAGCCACGTCATATATCTATTTGCTAAATATGAATCGACGAAAAAATAACAATAAAGATAAAGAGAGTTATTTCCTAAGAAGTTCGAAAACTAAAATAGGTATTTTGAAGAAGATATTATCAATGAGATTGACATAAATAGATCGACCGCATCAAAAAGTAAATAGAAGTTAGCTGGATGAGACGATAAGGTTTTGTCTGTTATTTGAATTAGTCATAATTTGTCCATTAATAACACCAAAATTTGTCTTAAAGAAAAAAACACCAAAATTGATTACAACTTGTTTTTGGAGTGAAAAAAGGAGAAATTTTTGGAGATTTTTTTGGATGTTCTTGCTCCAATCCAAGCAACTGAATTTTTGGTGCCCATGATTTGTTTTTTACTGTCTTTTTTAACGCATTTTAGAAACAACAGCTGTGTTACCATGTTTATTACATGTTATTGATCAGTATCTATCTTCCTACTATGGTAAAAAAAAGTTGATAGAGTTTGAAAATATCTATTTTCACATTTTTCTATTATACTTGTAAAAAAAAAAATTTAATAGTGACAGTGACTTATAAACATCTAAATATTTTATTTTAAAACATCGTCTCTCCCCTCCAAATCCCAAAAAACTTATTTGTTTTTTTTTTCATCTCCCAAAAGAACCAGAGAGAGAGAGAGAGCTTTTTTTTTTCTCTTCATTCCTTTGTTCCTCTGTAAATGCTCAGACCATTTCTTGAATCCATGCGCATCATCACATGGCTTCCACGCCGTCCGATCCATCATCATCATCATGATTGGTTTTGATCAACGGTGGTTTTCTTGTCTTCTTCCACCGCTTTGGGAAGCAGCCATGGAAGCTACTGAAGTTTAGCAGCCATTTCTAAACCTTCTCAATAGATCCAATTCCAACACCAAAAATTTCTCCCTCTTTTTTTTCCACTTCTATTTTTTCTTTTCAAATTCCCACTTCCCCAATCCAAACCCAGAAGCTAATTTCTCAAGATTTTGCCTTATTTCATCAATTTTTTTTTTGTTTTTGTTTTTTTGAGTCTGCAAGATCTGATTCTTTCGATTTGATTTGTCAAGAAATATGCTGAGGAACAGATCCAGAGCTGTAACTGGGAAGCAAGCTTTAATGGCGGATCACACTTCTCAATCTTCTTCTTCTTCAAATTCATACACAAAACCAGTTCCAAATCCCCTGTTCGGTTCCCCCAGATTCAGAGCTCTTGCAGCCATGGGATTCTCCGAAACCCCACAAATTGATCACTCTCTCATCAGCCCCACCTCTGTTCTTGATTCCAATCCATTTTTCTCTCTCCAAAATCCCTTTTCACACGACAAATCAAAATTACCCCCACCACCCAATTCCCCCAAATCCATTTTCTCGGGAAACAAACAGAAAATTTCAGAGCCCATTGGGCTGGCTCTGATCGAGGAGAAGAACGATTCGAAACCCAGCAAGAGCGTGATCTTCAGTGCTAAGCTTCGGGTCCAAATTCCTCCTCCGGCGCCGGAAGCCGCCGTGCGCGGCGGGTGTGCAGAGAAAACAGAGGAATTTTGTTGGAATTTTGGTGGGTTGATGACGGTGAAGGAGATGGAAGTTTGTGAGGAATACACATGCGTGAGAACCCATGGGGCTAACGCCAAAATTACTCATATATTTGATAACTGTGTGGTGAATACGAAGAGCTTTGTGGATTCTGGGTCTCAGAAATCCATGGCGGTTGCCAAGAACAAGAACGCATTCCTTAGCTTCTGCTACACTTGTAAGAACCATCTTCAACAAACCAATGACATCTATATTTACAGGTTAGACCCGTTCCGTAACGTTTTATTTCTTAATTTTAGTTTATTCGACCTCCTCCCACTCTGCCACTCAATTCAAAACGCTTATATTCAATTCTGAAAAAGTTTATTACGATGAGTCGTGAAATTTTCAACTATAGAAAGTAAGTAATTATTTGTCTAGGTGTTTATATACTATTTTATTGTATTTTTAAATGTAGCAAAAAATTAAATAATTTGAATCATACTCCAATTTGACGGTAATACAAAACCACCCTAAAAATAAAAAGTCGTGAAAAAAAGTTCTATTGTTTCGTCAATTAAAGAACAATTTAGTAGATAAGAAGTGTCTATTTCAATCTAAAAAGTACTGTTTTTGTTTTTATTTTTGCTGGTGAAGGTTGATCTTGTAATTTATTTTTAATTTTTAATTTTTGCTATCTCAATTCTTCATTTTTAATTAAGAGAAACAAAATTAGATAGGATGACTGTGGTTGTTGTTTGTTTTTTTTTTTTTTTACTTAAAAAGATTGTAACATATTGTTTCATGTCTCAATTTTTCAAATTAAATATTTAATTTTTTTTATATTATATATTTTAAATTAAAAATGATAAAGTAACACTTTCATCTATATTTTAGAAAAAAAATAAATTTAGTTTTAAAATTTTTTATACAATTTTGAAAACAAAAATATTTATTTAAAATAGAAACAAGGAAAAATGAGATTTTTTTTTCATTTTTATTAAACTATAAAAATAGAAATGTGTTGGGTCATCTCTCTTAAAAATTTTAAATTAAAAGAATCAATGTTTTAGGTAAAACTTCATTTTTAAAAATACAATAATCAAAACTATTATATCAAAATAATCCAGAGAAGGCTTCTTAAAAATGAAAAACAAGAAAGAGAAAGGATTACCAAATTCTTTCCTTTCTTTTATAAACCAAAAATAAAAGCCAAAAACATTACCCTCTACCATGTTTAATGAAATAAATGTTTGTTTTTTTTTTTAATTTTTATTTTCTGAATGATTATTAATTACTGGTGTGACAAATAAAGTTGATAAAATTTTGTGCCATTTTTGTTGCAGAGGAGAGAAAGCTTTTTGCAGCAATGAATGTCGGTACCAAGAAATGCTTTTGGATGAAGAGGAGGATTCTTCATGATCATCTTCAACCTCTGCCTTCTTCTTCCATTGCACCATTTTCACAATATTGATGGAGTTTTTTTTTTCTTGTCTTTTTGGGGTTTTTTTCCCTCTCTCTCATGCAGATAGAGATAAGAGAGAGTTGTGTTTGTAGAGAGATGATAAAATATTTCCAAATATGTGGACTAATATATTTCCGCTTCGGATTTTATTAAAAATTTTGGGACTTTTTTATCAACATAAGTATAAGTGTAGTTGAGTAGTCATCGGACATCTATTCCTTCTTTTGAGGTAGCCATTTATTTTTGTTATTATTATTTTTTAAATAATTGATGATGTGGAATTGAAAGCAAGCCAAACTTTTGTCTATTTTCACTTTAATGATTATGCATATAAATATGCTTTTTGGACCAAATGATTTTTTTATTGCATTGGGGAATAAGATTCCTTTGCTTTCTTTCTCATTTCTCTATTTTGTTTTTTTTGTTTTTACTGGCGTTGATGCAGAAATTTAACCTATGAGATTTCGTTAAATTTGTACCAATATTCTAGAATAAAGGGATCGACGAGACTTGCAAAACACAATAGTACTAAGACTAGTGTGGCTCTTACACACATGCTCCGATGGTTAAGTCAGAATAGGAGTAGTCGAGTATGGAGAGTAGGATATTTAGGCGTAGCAAATAGTAGGGACTTGAGCATATTCTACCTCACCCTTAGGGTTTGGTTCACCCTCTTATTTATAGGAGTCAGATCCTAATCCATTTAGGAATTATAGAGGTCGAATCCTAATGTGCTAAGGAGATTTGGACTGTAGGATCAATGTATTTCGTCGTGGGCCTAACGTCAGCTCGAGGGTTGAGATAGGACAGGTTTGGATTAGGCTGCACAAAAGTCGAGGAGAACCAAAGGAGGGTTCTCGACCATTGGCTAACGACACCTCGACGTCGAGCAGACACGGGTCGACCGTGGTCAACCCAAATTAAAAAATTAATTAGTAATTTTTTATCTTCCTATAATATTGGTTAAATTAATTACCAAGTAATAGTACGATATGTTGATATCGTAGAGGTCAATCTTATGAAAATGTTGGTAAAATGTCAACGTTGATGAATGTTTTAGAAAAATTATAAAAATAAGAAAATTCATAGTAAATAAGCATTTTCTCTATTTTAAATATTGGTTAAGATTTATTAATATTAATATTTTATCTATATCAGTGATATTTTTTTTATATTTTATTAATTTTCTTGTAATATTATGGAAATATCCCCATCATGTCCGCATCGAACCCATGGACATGTGGAAATGTTGATGAAAATTGAATACTTTGGTTTGAACTTAGTTCTAATTAATTTGGTTTTTGTAATTTTAACAATTTTGTTTTGAGTCTAATAGTTTGGTTAAATCTTACTATCCTCGTCAAACTATTTTAAAACTAAACGGATTAATTGAACTTTAAAAACTAGAAAAATGATATTAATTGAACTTTAACCACAGGAAATTGATGATTTAACCTTGTATTTGCTATTCATACATTCTAATTGTATTTTATAAGATTATAACTAAAAGAAGTTAAATTAGAGAAAAAAAAATTTAAAATCAGACAAATTAAGAGGATAATTATTCCTTTCCTTTGTTCTTGGTTTTATCCCAAAATTCAAGTCCCTTTTCATTTGTCAAAATCTATAAAACTCATATTGTTCCCAAAAGAAAAAGAAAAAGCAAAATTTCAAGTTTTTGGATTGGTCTTTAAACTCACATATTGATTCATTGGAGTTTCTTTTTGTTTTCTTATTTTTTTCTCCCTTAATTCCAACATATTTCATCATTTATCTATGGATATAAAAAATGTTTTGCAAAATTATATTTTTGTCATAGGGCTAATTAAATAATATTACGATTTTATTTTTTCGTTTTTTATATTTTTAAAAATTATACTTTGTCACATGTATTCAAAGTATTTAAATAATTGAGTCAAAATTTAAAAATTAAACAAACAGTTTTAAATTTTATTATCTTTTTCAGAATTTGACTTAGATTCAAAAAATGTTTTTTATAAAACAAAAAACTGTACAAAATAATATTGATAAATAGACCTAACAAGAAATAGTTGCGAGTTGAGTAAAATTGAGATAGAATAATATTATAAAAATAGTTGTTAAAAGTAATTTTAAATATAGTTAAAACTAGAATAACCTATGTTAATTAATTAGCGATAAGTGCATTATAATCCATCAAAATGTGCTAATTAATTTTGAAAAAACTATGATATATAACTAATTATTTTTTTTAAAAAAGTTATATTTGTAATTATTTTTAATTAAAAATACAATCTTTACAAATATTTACGAATGGTACAGAATTTCCACCATAACCACCATATGCAGGCTACCAAGACCGAGAAGCTTTCTTGAGCTCGACAATTTCCTCTTTATTAAAGAACAATTGAGTCGTCATATTTAAAATTTTAGGATCTAGAGAATTCAAAAGAAAAAGATATCTAAAGA
Source organism: Momordica charantia (assembly GCF_001995035.1). The sequence goes on along the minus strand of NW_019104553.1, from coordinate 958,152 downwards.
ACATGAAGTTTTTTCTTCTATATAAATAAAGAAAGAGATCTCACAATCAAAATACGTTATGAAATCTTAATTCTCGTATGCTTCACACAAACCCAGTTCTAACTTAAGTAAAAAATCGTGTGTGGTTTTAACACTACAGATGTGTATGACCTCTCTATTATTGTAGGTTTCGTAGAATTCTTTTATTCAAGAGGAAATAGTACTAATTTGGTCATTTTGTTAGACCAAATTTACGTATCAACAAGTATTCAAACCTTTAACATCTTGCTAATTAAATATTAGAGCTTTGAAAGTTTCTGTTAAATGTAAATGAAATAATAAAATCAATATTTCAAGTAATATTGATGTTATTGGTAGTTGGTATTAACTATCTTAAATCAATTCAAAACCAACTACTTTATTGCATCTTTTTTTATAATACACCCTAAATAAATTAAACAGGAACTGAACTAAAAAAGAAGAAGGAAAAAAAAGAAAAAGAAAAAGAGGAAAAAAGGTATGAAATCATGGCAAATTAATAATCATAGTAATCTCCTATAAATGTGTGTTCTTTTATTATATTTTAATTTTTTAAGTGCTACTTTTTACTAATATCTTTATCAAATATAGGAGATAATGTATTAGATTGGGTGGTGCTGATGCATAAATTTGACCCTCCGGCTCTTCTTCTCGCACACACCTAACTCGATGATAAGGGAACCGACACCTATTTTTACAAACTTATTTTCAAACTTATTTTTACAAATGTTTAATATTTACTAATTTTACAATTTTAGGTTTCTGGATTTAAAACTTATTTCATTTCAACCGTATAAATGAATATAACAGACAAGCAAAAAATACATACAAGTAATTAACAGCAAAATATGAGTACAAAAACATAAAATAATCTCATTATACCAACAATCGTTATAACATAAACTTATATGAAAATATAAACTATATTCGGCTACCATTATAACATAAACTTATATGGAGATATAAACTATATTCAATTATAAACTATAAGTGTTGACTGTAATATGAAGAATTCATTCACCAAAATTAAGTTCAGATAAACTTATATATGAACTATAAAGTATATACGGTTATATTCCACTACAATTAACAAACAAAACAAATAAAATATATAACCAAATAACACCCTAGCATATGCTAAAAAAATCCATAGACTAGGATAATATTTCATATTGAAAAACTGTTCTTGACAATACCCCAAACTCGAACACCTAAAATCGGAAATTAGGAACAAACCTAGAAGTTTAAAAATATAAACGGTAGAAAATGGGCTGCCAAATAATGATGAAAAGCGAGTGAAACGAAACAGACTGCTGGTGGCGATAACAACAGAAAATGAAGAAGACGAGGAGACGACCTGTCGGAAACAATGGTGAAAAGTGAGATGGGTTATTGGCAACGAGGGTAGAACGAGACGGGCTGCTGCCTACGATGGAACAAAAAAAACTGTAGAAAAAAATGGTATTTTTTTATGAAGAAGACGAAGAAACGGCAGGGGGGGCAAGTGTTCTTCGGAATGACTGGGCGTAAAGGGCACGTAGGCGGTGAATCGGGTTGAAAGTGAAAGTCGCCAAAAACTGGTGGAATGCTCTCGAAACYCATTCACTTGAGTGAGACAGAGGAGAGTGGAATTTCGTGTGTAGGGGTGAAATCCGGAGATCTACGAAGGAACGCCAAAAGCGAAGGCAGCTCTCTGGGTCCCTACAGACGCTGGGGTGCGAAAGCATGGGGAGCGAACGRGATTAGATACCCTGGTAGTCCATGCCGTAAATGACATGTAGTTGTTTTCGGATGAAGAAGACGAAGAGATTTGGATATTTAGGTAATTTTTATTTTAGGAAAGTGAAAAGTTGCATAAAATCAAGGATTTAAAATTTAACCTCCCAAATCAACCCTTTCAATTTCCATAATTTAATAATATTTAAGTGAATATAAAAAATGATATATTGGTAAATTGTTGATGAGTTCCATAGGAATTTATTTTAAAACAAAAGTGTAAATTTTGTAAAATGAATTCCTTTATAAAATTATAATCTCTAAAAAGTCTATCAATGCATTAGTCCCTAAATAAATTAAGCATAATTTAAGAACTTTCATTTTCCAAACATTTATATTAGGACTAAATGTTAATAGTTTTTTTTTTTTTCCTTCTGTTTTGTCACGTCCGAAGCAAGTGTGATGTATAAGAACAGTAACAATAGGGGCATTTTTTTTTCGAGAGATCTAACTAAATTAGAAGAACTATATTGAAACTTTTAAATCTATAGAGATCAAATCGAATTGAATTTCAAACCATACGAAATGATATTTTTAACCAATATATTATGCTAGATCGAGCTTTAGGAAACTTGAGGAAGGTTGGCATTTCTTAATCTAAGATTTGGATCATAAACAAAACAAGAGTGGTTAGCTTCTTATTCTTTCATCATATTGATGATGTTTCAAAGGGTGAGAAATCTATAAGGTAAATAGAATTAAAAATATCCTTTTTGTACAATACAATAGTTGAACACCTTTTATTTTATTTTATTATTATTATCTTTATTTTCATGACTTTTTCAAATTAACTACACATGCTTAATTTAGTTAGAACCATTTTACTTTTTTGTTATCTTTAGAACAATTTTGTCAACTCGAATTTTGTTTTTAAAATTGAAAGTTTAAAGTTCTAGATGCATTCTTTTAAAGTATGAAGACTAAATAGACACAATCGTTTTAGAAGAACTAAGCTAATATAACACTGGAAACAACCAAAAATGAAATTAAAGAAATAATAGAAAAAAAGTTTCAAGACTATTTTGGTACCTATACCTTCGACTTCAGTTCATTTTGGATCCACCTTGGTCTCCACACTTTCAAAACATCCATTTTGATTCTTATACTTTTAAATTTGGTTCAGTTTAGTCATTCGAAATGTAGTTTTAGTCTTTGTACTTTTATAAAAAATGACCATTTTCGTCCCTTCGTTTTTGTTATTATCTCATTTAGTTTGATTAATATTTTAACACGATACTTCAGGTACTAGATTTTTTGAAATATAGCCATAAATTTGAATGAAAAAGTTTCTATTGTGTATAAAATTCGTGTTAGAATTCTACAAATAGGGACCAAAATGAATACATTATAAAAGTACAGGGATAAAAACGGACGTTTGTCTAAAATGAATGAAAGTAAAAGATAGACATTTTGAAAATATCGAAAATATACGGAAAAAAACAATATTTAAATGTAGGAAACAAAAATGATGAAAGTGTGGGATTGGAGTTCCTTTTTGAAATGAGTAAAAAGGGAAAAGGAGCATTACGATAAGGAGTTCTCCACTAGCAATTGTCTGATTCTTGTCTCTTTGGTCACCATTTTATTCCAAAACGAATAAGTAGAACAAACCACCACAAAAACTCCACTTCCCACTTATCAATTTTTTACTCTCCCAAAAAAATCTCCACTAAATTCAACACATTCAATTATGTTTATCAAACTTTGACATTTTACCTTCTTTTTTGTTGGAGAACACAAAATCTTATATCAATGGAGATTTACAAGATTGTAAGTTTGAATCATCATTTCATTTCTATATACTATATACTGTATTAATAAAATCTTAATTGTTTATTTAATGCAATAAGGTAGGACAAACATAATTGATTCGTTCAGTAAATAAGATAAAATGAGCATGCCAGACTCCTTAATTAAAGTAAGATAAGGTGAACATGCTAGACCGATCAAAATAGTTGTTGCTAGAGCTTATTTGAGTGCAGCAACCTACATGCTATGTAGAGACTATTGTGGCGAGGTGTGTTATATGATTATTTTAGGTTTAGGTAAAAGAGAATTAACTATTCACATTTAACTAGTTAGTGGATGACACGTCTCTAGAATTTATGATTTTTGTGAAGTTTAGACTAGACATGGTAGCATTGATAGACTACCGATTACTTCCCATTTACAATTAAGAAGCTTAAGATTACTATTGATGTACGCGTAAATACTTTTCTTGCTTAATTTTGTTGGATTAATTTTCACCTAAAATGATATAGATGTAGGTGGGAAGAATGAATTCCAAATAAAAATAAAAAGCCAATAAAAAACCTAGTTATCAACAGGTTCTTAATTAAGCATAGTTAATACATTAAATTTTATCTAATTAGAGAGAAAATCTAAGCATAACTTCAATTGGCTTTGTAGCAAGATAAATCACAATTTTTAACTATTTTGTAATAACTAACAAGATGATTAATAGAAAATAATTTGAGAAATTTCCATCCAAATGATCATATTAAGGGACTGTTTTATACCATTCTTAGATTTTCATGAGCAAGTCTTTGATGCTAAAGTTAGTTGTCAAAAACTCTTTCGCGTGGTTAGTGGGAACCCGCGCCCTTTTCCCATTTAGAACGAAATAATTTTTAATTTTATATATATTAGTTTTTTTTAGTTCAGATCCGACCATCGACCTTAGAAATGATATAATATATGTTCTCTTCAAATAAAGTTACATATATATAAATTAAACACATATGTAAACATAATAAACACAATTTGTTTAAAATAAAATAAACGCGTGGTATATTTTAAAAAATATGTATTTGGCCAAATAATTGTTAAAAATTCTTAACGAATAAATAACCATACGTTATTATAACTATATTTATATATTTATATTTCTTTTCGTCAAATATTTATTAACTTAATATTAAAAATAACAATGAAATATGCAATTTATAATAAAATACTATATTAATAAAAGTTAATTTAACATATAAAATTAAAGTTAGTGTATAATAATAGCATAATAAGGGTTTACTTTGGTTAAAACGAATATGTTATTAAAATTTTACATATAATTACAATGCACTAGAAAACCAACATTCTCATTGTCATAATTTTGGTCAATCACCCACTGAAAATTGAGTGATTCAATTTTAACATTAAAATTTTAATTTATCAATTTAAATGCCGAACTTGAATAGTTTATAAAATTTAAAACCAAGCTGCTAATTTGCTCCCCAAAAAAATCAACACCAAAAATTTAGACAACAAAAATATCCCAAATCTAGAAACAAAAATATCCCAAGCTACACCACTCAAAACACA
>NW_019104553.1:926391-947271 GCF_001995035.1 Momordica charantia | reverse complement strand
TAAACCTAAAAGTAGGTATAAAGCTATAATGAGAAAACAATTCAAGGTTGAATCCCTAAAGTATTAGGTCATCCTTTAAGCACAAGATGATGAAAAACACTTAACAAAAATGCAAAATGCCAAACAAATTAATCATAGATGGAGAGTGTGCAATGAAATTAATTCTACAAAAGGGTAATATTTTTTTTTGCAAAGGACAAAAGGGTAATATTACCGAACAAAGAATCACTCTCTTTCTCCGATTATCCTTTTTTTTGGTTAAATTACTAAGTTATGTATTTCTTCATAAGTTCAGGTCTCTAAAATTTCAAAAATATTTATTAATTAAATCCTTAAACTTTCAATTCTGTGTATTTCTTCATAAGTTCAGGTCTTATCTTTATTTTTCTGTCAAATTAAGTCCGCAACTTATTAGATACTTTTTAACATTTACTGAATTATTAGACAAAAAAAATATTTAAAAGTTCATAAATCCTATATTAGGAAAGTTTAGATCTCGTTTGGTAAACCGCGGGTTTATTGTTTTCTGTTTCTAACTTTTTAGCAATATAAGCATTTTTTTTTATAATTGTTCTTGTTTCTTATTTTTTATTTTAGATTAACTTTCCTAAAATTATACAAACGACCCGATAAAGTTTCTCTTTTTCTCATCTCTATTTATAGTTTGTTTGTTTTTCCAAAAGATGGATAAAATTATTATTTTATCATTTTTTATTTATAAAGGGCATAATAAAGATAAAAAATTAAATATACCACAAAAAATTAAATTTGATATAAAATTTTTACTTTTTAAATTTAAAATTTTATAGAAGAAGAGACAAAAAATGATCATCAACTGTTTCTGCTTATTTTTAAATAAAAAAAATAAAGAATAAGAAACAGTTACCAAATACAATATTTTTTTTCTTGAAGAAAAACAAGAAACAAAAATGTTACTGATATGCACTTTAATTATTATTTTTTATTTACCATCTATCTATTACAGTAATCCAAATCATTAGACATGTATCTTTTTTTTCTTTACCATCTATGTGATGCAATCATTCAAATCATTAGACATGTATCTTTAACTATTTTATTTTTCTTTACTATCTCTCTAGTACTAGACATGTCATATCATTAATAGTATTAATGACGAAGATTATTAAAAAATCATAACTCAAAGTTTTAGAAACTTAATTCGAAACTAAATCATAAATTAAATTTATAATTTAATGTATGAAAAAACATATCGAAATTAATTTTGACAAAAAGAAAAAAGAAAAACAAGTAAAGGTGAAAAAGCTGTGAAAAGGAAACGTCTGGCTTGAGTTTTGCACGCCAAAGGGGATACCATCCCTATCTATGTTTGAAAATTGTAATTCCAAACATGGCCTAAAAAATGCCAACAAAAAATAAAGTAATAAAAAGAAAAAAAAATAACTAAAAAATAAATAATGGGGAGTTTGTATAAAAAGAAGAGAGAATAACATAGCCACGTGGCTTGATTTTGTTTAATAATTTCTAGGAAAGTTGAAAAAGAAAATAAAACTATATGATTAAATGTGCTTTTGGACTTTAATTATTGTTGCTTGCATTTTAAGGGTTCTTTTTCTTTTTTCCTCAATCATTTTAGAATTCCATGAAAGATTTTGTGTGAGTTTTTACTTTGAGAGATTTGGTTTCGAATGAAGAATTAAATCTTATTTTTTTGGATCTAGTATAAATCTTCTTACACAAATGCTTTGCTATTGAATAATAATAATAATAATAATAATAATAATAATAATAATAATAATAATAATAATAAATTTTATTATGTGTCTAATACTTAACTTTACAAAGTGTTTATAACACGTGGTTGAACTTTTAATAGTTTACTTAATAGATTCTTAAACTAGTAGTTTTGTATCGCAAAGATTCATATAATTAAGCTTTAGAAAGTGTTTAGTTTGATCCCTATCAAGATATTAAATTCCTTTCAATATTTATAGGTCTGTAGGCTTGACATTAACATAAGAGTTGAATCAAAATTTATGTAGTATTGCAAAAAAGTGACAAAATATAAAAAAAAAATACCAACAAAGTATTTATAAGGTGGACATAATATAATAATAATTTTTAATTTATTTAAAATTTGTAAAATGTTATTTTTGAATTGAAATATTTGTAATTTTTTAAGAAATATCTGTCAATATCGATAATAATTTTATCATATTTCTATAAATTTGATATCTTGACATTTAAAAATTTTGGTCACTAAATACTTTTAAAAAGCTATTAGATAAAATATTGAAAATTTTAAGAATATTTTAGACATGATTCTAAAAGTTGAATGATAAAATTTATGATTTAAAAAAAAAAAAAGTTCATAAAAAAATTTATGACACTTTTCATATGCTCATCGACTCTTGGGATGCAAATTTGTTGCAAACTTGCAACTGGTTGGTTCATTTTTCGCTTTTCATTTACGTCATAATAAATAATTTGCAAAATTGGTAAAACTTGACATTGTTAATTTTGGAAGTGTTAATTCTTCGTTTCCAAATTTTATTATTAGGTCCAATATAGTTGTTTATTAGGTAGATTTCACTTTATTTTATGGTCACGATAGTTCTAAGATGGAATCAAATTTTAAGTTGATATCAAGTACTAGCGATAGCTTATTACACCAAGTCGATGTGATGTGATTTGGAACATGATTGAACGTTAGTACATTTTAAGAGATTCTTTTACTTATGATATGGTGGTTATTTGTCTCCACTTCTCGTAAATCGCTCCATTGACTTTATCGTAATTACATTGCTTGCTTATCACGACACAATCTCTTAGACGCAGAATAAATGTTCACTTACCTTCATCATTTTTTTTTAGATATTCGTGAGTGTCCGGGTTAACTTACGCACACCTTGACTAATCTCATGAGACAACCATATGACCCTATAATATTTGGCGTCGGAAAACACATAAGAATTACTAATTCTTAAGTGAGATATTTTATGATCTTGTTGTGTCATGTTAGAAAGATTATAACCTCTAGTTTCATGCGTGATTTTCTACTTTATTACCAATTCTCTTTTATTATTAAAACTTGTTTGATTGGTATTTTCAACTAATTATTATTTTGTACATTCTAATCTTTTCTCTCAATAAATTTGTTAAACTTAAAAAGAGTTATGTTTATTAAAAAATAAGAGTTTAAGTTGTATATTTTTTTCCTTCTAATTTTTAATAAAAACAAAGTTAAATGGCTTAATTTAATGCAATGTCAACCCACTACTGTAACATTACTGCAAAGTCTTTAAAGTTTTAAATCAAATTATATATAAAATGAATGGTTAAATTAAAATTTTGATTTTTCAAATTTAAGATTGCATTCACTTAAAAAAAATTATGTTTACTCAAAACGAACATAGTTTAATCGTCATTGTCATATATCTCCAACCAAGAGATTGTGAGTTTGATTCCCGACCTCATATGTTGTATTGAAAAAAATCTATAATAGACACCATTTTAAAAAAAATATAAATATCGTGAACTAGAATTTTCTTATTTATTTATATTTTGAATACATGAACTAGACTTATTATTTAACTGATCTAAATATATACAAGATGTTTCATAGTCTTTTATACCATTCTCAATTTGGTCCTAAACTTTTTTCAACCTTTTAATTTTACTTTTAATGTATTAGAAATTCCAATTTATATCCTTCCACAATTTGTTAACGAAAGAGCTAGTATTTAGACATGTGAACACATCTTGTTCCATATTATTTGACACATAAAATTCAACTCGTCCAAACTTAAAATCGATGCATTGATTAAAAAATTCATTTTTATTTTGTCATTTGAAATGTTCATATAATGTGTATGCCTGTGTCAACAGTAAATTGACATATATCTTCGAGAGGTTGTGAATTCAAAACATTAGCTTTTTGTTAACAAATTTTAAGAATAATTTTAAGTAAGGACCTAATTGAAAATTTTTAATATATTGAAGGTAAATTTGAGAATTCCAAAACATCAAGGACTAAATTGAAAAAAAGAAAGCTCATAGATTGAAGACTACCAGTATATTTAGCCTTTTAACTAAACTGGATAAGATAAAAAGGTAAGAAGACTTTGAACTAAAGCCCAAGAGACCAGCCTAAATATGGTCCAAATTGACCTAAATCATATTGTACAACAAACTTTGGTCTAATCAAAATTATATATAAAATGAATGGTTAAATTAAAATTTTGTTTGTTTTTTTTTTTTTTTTTGACAAAAATGTTGGGAAATTTGAACTCACGACCTTTTGATTGAAAATATATGCTAATTATGACTAAATTATGTCTGCTTTGACAAAATTTTGTTTGTTTTGAACTTTTAATTTTAACGTTATGTTTACTAAAAAATAAATAATTATTAAAAAAATAATAGTTATGTTTACTCCAACAGATCATAACTCAAAATTGACATATATCTTAAAGAGGCGGTTATGAGTTCGATTTTCGACCTTCTATTTTGTACCTAAAAAAAACTTTACATGAGTGGTAAACTTATTATTTATTTATTTTTGTTTTTATGAATTCTCGTGATTTTTTTTGGTTTAAAAACTAATCTCACAGATTAACGAACTAATTAATTTTAAAAAATTTAGTATCATACATGGAAATTAATTAATAAAGTAGGTAATTATTATCAGGTTTGAATCAATGAACCTTAATTGGTATTTACAAAATTTTTTAACACAAATTTAATTTATACCCAGTAGAATTCTTTAATCCAATGTTAGGATTACATTTTGAGAATTTTATAGATTGAAATTGTGATAAAATTTTGGCCGACATTGATTTCCAAGTGTCAGTTAACGATGCTGCCATTTCCATGTCCACATGTCAATTAATAATTCTGCTCTCAACACCTGTAAAAATAATTATTTCGTTATATATATATACAACTCCAAATTATTACACTCCAACAAAATTGTAACCCAGAACAGAACCATTAGAAGAGAAATTATATTTGAAAGATGAGCCAGGGACAGCCACGGAGACCCGCCGGCGATTACGTGGATCCCATCAAGTACGGCGACGTTTTCGACGTCTCCGGCGACTTGGCTTCAGAACCCATCGCCCCCAGAGATGCGGCCACCATGCAGGCCGCCGAGAATATGGTCCTTGGCCAGACTCAGCGTGGCGGCCCCGCCGCCGTCATGCAGTCTGCTGCCACCATCAACGAACGTGCTGGCGTCGTTGGCCACTTCGAGGCTTCCGATGCTGCTCGGCACCAAGGCGTCAATGTCACCGAAGCAGTCGTCGATGGCCAGCGAGTCGTCGTCGAGTCGGTCGGTGGTCAGGTAAAGTTTAGCTTTAAAGTTGAGTTGAATGGTCCTTTATTTATCCTTAACAATAGTTTCTTTGACTATAATTATTTTCTAACATCGGTTGATTTTAAGTTGAGTTGAATGGTCATTTATTTATCCTTATCAATAATTATTTACATAGAGAGAAAAATGGATAGTTATTTTCACAGAGAAAAATGGACGGTTGATTATAGTTTATTCATCCTTGTTATTTTCATATAGAGAAAAATGGACAGCTGATTTTTTTTTTTGAACTTATAGTTGGTTAATTTACCCTTTAATCTTTGACAATGAAGATAGGAAATTTAAAAATAATTTTTTAAAAACATAATGGGCTTTCAACTTTTCTTTCTTATTTCATTTTGGTTTTTCAAGCAAATGAAATTCAAACTTAGAAGTTAAGTTACATATTATTGGTGATTTTCATGAAGTTTAATTTATTGATTCATTATATTTATAGGTTGTGGGACGATATGTTCAACCAGACGTTCCGATGAGGGCTCCGGGAGCAGCTCTTGACCCTGGTTCAATCACCATCGGAGAAGCTCTAGAAGCAAGTGCAGTCGGTGCCGGAGACAAGCCGATCGACCAAAGCGACGCGGCTGCAATTCAAGCTGCCGAGGTGAGGGCCACCGGAAAAGACGCTATAGTACCGGGCGGTGTCGGGGCGGAGGCTCAGTCCGCCGCCACACTCAACACTCGAACCATGCGCGACGAGGACAAGACAACACTCGGCGATGTTTTATCGGTAAATATAACATAACATTCTCTTGTTTGTTCAATATCTTAATTCTTCACTGCCGAATTATTGTTTATTATTTTGGTTCTTCAAGTGACTATTTTAATTTCTCCTTTAAAATTAAATAAATTTAAAGTTATAGGCCTACATTTCATTAAGAGTTTATATATAATCAAAATTGAAATTAATATTGAGGACATATAATAAACTAAAACTATCCTTTTTTTCAAAGGGTTAGGACAACATCTTGAAGGTACAAAAAAAAAAAAAAAATTAAAATAAACGAACCAATGTGATTATTGTTGTGATTAGGATGCCATTGCGAAGCTACCAGGAGACAAGACGGTGACGAAGGAAGATGCGGAAAGGGTGATAAGTGCGGAGATGAGGAATGACCCGACGATGGCGACCACGCCGGGAGGAGTGGCAGCGTCAATGGCAGCGGCGGCCAGGCTTAACCAACAGGGGTAGCTTGCAAATTGGGGTCATACGATGGATGCTTTGGTTACGTTCTTGTGTGTATAGTGTTTTTTGTGTTGGTTCTATATGCATGTATATATTATATATTATCAGTTGTTGGGATGAGTTTTTGGGAGTTGAAAGAGGACGAAGATATGTAATATATGTTAAGATATTACATAAAGTGCTTTTTTTTCCTTTCTTTAGAAAGTACTTCTAACGAGTTTTTCCCAATATTGTACTGAAGGGAAGTTTTTAAAGTAAGTAATGATCTGGTGTGTATGTATGCGTACGAGGATACAGTACGGATGATTAATCTCAGGTATAGGAGAAAAAAAAAAGGTTAATCTCAGGTATAGGAGAGACAAAAGTTAAAAGAACCGTGGATAATGTTTTCACGTGACAGCTTTAGAAATGGACAGTTTTAGAAATTTATTTACACTGTAGCTAGGATTTTATTTTAGTTTTGATTTTATTCCTATTTATTGTATTTACAAGAAATATAAAACATTTAATTCTACCATATTTTTAGTGATTTGGTTTTTTTAAATATAAAAGACTTAATTTCATAAATTATTATTAGTGGGTCTTATATAAATTTTTAACACTCCTCAAAATAGTAAATTCTTTCGATTTATCAATATTATTAATTATAAAAATATCTAAATCATTCTCTCTCTTTTTAATTTTCGATTTTCTTATTCAACAGGTATAGATTTTTACTAATGTCTCCTCGTCGTGTATATACGTGTATAATCTAAATTATATATAAACTTCCTTATATTCCCATATATACAATCCACACGAAATCAGAATTCGAAAACAACTGTTGGAGACTAGGACATGGAAAGAACATTGAAAGGGTTTAACAATAGATAAAAAAAAGTATTCAACATTGTACAAATCTAAAAGAGAAAACTATTAAAGATATATTGGAATGTAAATGTTTCGATCGGGATAAGCGGAGATGAACTGTTCTGGCAATGGAGGGGGATCGAAGATGAAGGAACGACGATCGAAGAGGAAGGAGCGGACAAAAACGACGAGTTTTTAATAAGAATAATGGAAATGACGACGGGATAAGAAGAACAGATACGACGACGGGAGAAGGAGGCACCCAGACAACAACAGAGGAAGCAGAAGAGTCGGACGAACGAGTTTCAAATTTTTCGAAAATGGGTATTTTGGAGATTTTTTTGGTTTGGGTATCTTTTTACTTTTCGGGGTACTATTAAGCAAATTTTAAGAGAGGGATTTGAATCGTAAACTTCGATTTACAAATTTGTGATTTTAAAAATTATTTAATATTATAACCAGGATATACTAGTAATTTTTGTGATGAATACCATCCTAATTAGGGTTTTTTAGGATAAAAATGTAAATCCTATACATTTCTAATTATGATTTCTAAATAGCTGATCAATAATAATCCTAAAAAAAAAAAGATTTTCTCCGATGTTTACTATTGGTATGGCTTGGATTAGAGATATATATGAATTTGGGTTATGGGCCAAATTGGTCCAAATGGGCTAACCTTAGAGGAGATCCATAAGCTAGATTTTTGCGAGGATTTTATTACTAGTGTTTATTGTTACGATCAGGTTGGTTCCAACAACTCGAAGCACTTTCACGTCTCGAAGTACTTTTACATATTTTTAACTCGAAATTATAAATGAATAAGGTAAGGATAGGAAATGTATTCTTCTTGTAAAGAGGCACTTCCACATTTTCTTAATCCAAAATGATAAAATGATAAATTAGTGAATAAGGTCAGATCAGTACATGCACCGTTCTTATAGAGAGATAGTTTCACATCTTTTTAATCCAAAATGACAAATGATTGAGGTAAGAACGGTTTAGAGGTACTTCCATATAATTTATTTCAATTTAAGCTGACATCTGTTACAGTTTTGTTGTAAACCTAATAATGATTCATAAATCGTTCAATTATGAGCAAAAAATCGACACAATTTTTGTTTGCATAAACCATTGAAAAAAATACTCCAACCGTTGAAAAAAAATACCTCAAGGCAGCTAACGATTAGGAAATATCTTTCCTCTTGTAATTCAAAATTGCAACTAAACTTAATTCTCGATAGAGTTTAATTACGATATCATAGTACAATGATATATTCGACCAAAATCGAGATTTATGTAGTAAAAATAAATCTATATACAACTAATAGATAAGGATATTAAACCAATAATGGTAGAGAAAGTAGAGTGAGTGTTATTGGAAATGGAAATTAAAAGTACAAATAATTAAGTACACAATTGGAAGCTTTTTGAAGATTCATTCAAATTCAAAGGACAAGTTGGAGAGTATGATTTATACAACTATATATCTGCAGAGATTTGTTGTTGTGTTCCCAATAATTAAAATTAAAAAACAAAGGCCTACAGCTAACATCTAAGATCTTCAAATATACAATAATATTAACTTCCTTTATATATGCCAAAGTTCTATATATCTCTGCTTCCTTGGAAACTTCTTGTGCTTTGTTTTCATTCTCCGATATATGAAATCTTCAATTTAATTAGTCACTAATGTTTAATTTAATTAAACTTCTCATCGATAAGGAATGTTAGAATTGGTCGATGGTAAACTTACATGCGATAATACTTCATTATAATTTCGTAGAAATTCATAAAGTAAACTAGGGACATCTACGAGAGAAATTTTTTTTAATTCTTGGCAGAAATTTTGATTTTTCTTCGACTTAATTCCTACTCACTAAGTATATTGTTAATTGTATATGTTTTTATATAGCCAATTTTTAAAATTTTTCGATTTGAAGGATATAGTTGAAAAATGTTAAAATATTAGGGACTAAATTGAAATAACATTGATGTTTATATGTGCTACTTGTTAGCATGGATCAATTATGAATTTTGATAAAGGAGCAGAAACCAACCAATTACATTTTAATTATAATTTTAATCTCCTCGACTAAATATTTCATCCTAATTAAATCTAATTATTCAACCTTTAATTATATTCATTATTTCATAAAGTAATTTGTTCAAGTGGGTGCTAGATCATCATGTTACATTTCGTCCATAATGGATGTCATGTTAGCACTGATAAACTTAATTTAAAATCTAAAATAGGGATCAAACTTATAATTTAATATGTTTCAAAATTAATTAAAAGATAGATTGCAATTTTTTCAAGTAGTATTTTAAAAGATTTTTAGCAGATTCATTATAACTCGTTATTTATTTAAGGAAATACAATATGAGATTTTGTTTTTCTTTGATATTCATGAGATGATTACCATTTTTTATTGCAAAACATCCTTCTTTTTTAAGGTTTTTTTAGATAATTTATCATAATATATTTGGATTGAAGCAAATACATTATGAGATTTTGTTTCTTGATCAAGCATATAATTTTGCAAAGTATTCTTTTGTATTTTTTTTTCATAGAATATTGTAAGGTGTGGTGTGGCTTTTTTTTTTCAGAGAAGAAAAAACGAACACACAATCCTTATAATTTTGGAGAGAAGATTTGCTCTTTTTTTTGTGTTAAATTATATAATTATTTGTCTTTTATTTAATATGAATTTTTAATAAGAATTTCAAATGTTTACCAAGATTTTAAAAAACGGAAATGTCGATAAAAGTATGATGCCAAAAAAATATGAACATTTTACTCTTTTTAAGTAAATTAAAAATTATTAATGAAAATATAAAACATAAACATTTTACTCTTTTAAATAAATTAAAAATTATTAATAAAAATATAAAATAATAAACATTTTACTCTTTTAAATAAATTAAAAATTATTAATATTAATATCGTTTTGATATTTTTTATATTTTCTCTTAATTTTTTGCAATGTTATGAAAATGTTGATTATACCTCATGTCGATGGCAAACCTATGAACATATAGAAATGTTGATAGAAATGTCAACAAATATCGATGCTGACTATACTTCAATTAGTTTAGCATTGCAGGTCGGAAACAGTAGGTTAAAAAGTATATACAAATTTTCAATTTTGCCCATAAACCATGGATGAGATTGTAATTTGTCTTTTAACTATATAATATGAAGCTGTAATTTTTACCCTCAAACTGTATATAACTTTTAAATTTTTTTTGCCTTGGAACTACATATTTCCATTTAAATAGTGCGCATGTGATGAATTCTAAATGAAAAAAAAAAAAACCCTTCAAAAATAGGTCAAAACTATAATGAAATTGAGTTTTGAATTGTCTATTTGTTGCTTAAGCTATTCAAGTTTAAGATTTAAATTTAATGAAATTTTCTATTTTTCGGGTTAAAAAATTGCTAGATGGAAATAAAACCGTTCTTTGAAATCGTCATAAGTACTCCATACTTATACTATGTTTAGATTGACAAACAAGATTAAAATTTTAAAGCTAAAAGCTACTCACTAGGCATCCTAACGAGGAAAATGAATTATTCTCAAACATAACTTTACAATGTGGTAGGGTTATTATAACTTTATAATAAAGATATGTTAATTAATTGTATTTTTTGAGTAGTGGGGTTGAGGATCGATCTCAGAACCTCTTAGTTAAAGATATATGTCAATTACCGCTAAGCTATGCTCATTTTGACATATGTTAAACTAGATATTATGTGCTGACATTGATTCTCATGATCACTACAACAAATTTGATTTTCGCAACAATGTAAACAACATACTTTTATTTCCAACTAAATTTTTGTCAATTATTGCATAGACCCATTGGAATAGATTGTTATTGTCGACGAAAAAGAAAAAAACCATCGTCCTAGCTAAAAATTCTTGTTACTGAATTGAACTGAGTTATTATCAAGATTTTAGAGCTTTAATCACAAAATCAAAAAGGCTAAACATATGTTTTAGTTCACGATGTTTGGATGTTTTTTATAATCAATTTAGTCTCTATTGTTTTAATAGCCTGAACAATTTTTTTTTTTTGAATAAAATAGTTTGAATAATTTAATCTCGTTTTCATACTTTTCATTTCTATTGTGAATGTTAAATTAGTTAATAATAAACTTACATTATTGCATGATATATAGTGAGGTGGTAGAAATTTAGAGGAGAAATTAAAGTTAGAAAAACCAAACTTTTTACTAATTTTCTTATAAATTTTGGAGGACGAATTAAGTAATTTTCCTCTATTAGATTGTCTAATTACTCATTTAAATTTCTACTCACTCACTAAGTACTATGATGCCATATAAACATCAATAATTAACAATTTTAACCTTTACTAAAAGTGAGGGTACAATTGAAAATCGTTAAAACGTAGGAAACTAAACTTTAAATTAAAAGAAAAAAAACACACCCAAACATTAAATATAAACATATATTTTCCAACCTTAATTTAATTTATTAGTAATTGGCACATGCCCTTTTCTTGAGGTTGGAAGTTCGAATTCCATCCTTCTAATTTGTTGTACTAGAAACAAATATAAACATATATTTAGCCTTAAAAAAAAACTCGATTTAAGCCCAAGTTGAAGTTTTAATTAAAACCAAAGAGAAACTCGATCAATGGGTAGAATTTAATTTATTGTATGTGGGGTTGGATTCAATTCATCATATAATTTGTTATAGTTATATATATAAATTATAATATATATATAATATGGTAGGACCCATGTGCTAGGCATGGCTAATGTGAGAATTCCCTTGTTTTAAGGAGGAAAAAGAACTTTGTCGTTACTTTTCTTTTTCAACTTTCTTTCACAAAATATATAGTGATACGTTTTTGAGGTTCTTTATTCAAACCAACTTCATGTTGTTTTATAATTATGAAAAAAACATAGACGACAATAACAAAAAGTTAAGAGAGGACTATAATATGGTAAAAAGAAATATGATTTAGAATTGTATCCCGCTAGAATTATAAATCATATAATATATGGTGGAATCTATCCATCGTCGTATTTTGGTAATTTGTATGAAAGAAAGGGAGATTAAGATATCACTGAGGTCATGCTAGTGAAATTGCTGTCAAAATAATTTCGACGATCAAGATAATAACTAGTTTGAGTGAAAAATTCAATAGAACACCGAAATTAGTGTAAAATGTACCTCACTTTTATGTTGGAGTTGCAAGGTGTGTGCAAACAAATTTCTCATATTGATTAGAGAAAAGAGTGATTTATGTTATATAAACGACAACAAATATCTGAATTGGGATGAAGTTTTTTGAGTGAAACTAAAAACAAAGTCGTAGATATTATGTCAAAGGCAAATGATATCATATACCATTGTAGAGATACTTTGAGTACCGATATCCTTTTAACACTTTATATATGATTTTTTTATGCACATGCAAGCGTATGCAATCGAATGTATTGGTACCGTTAGAGTTAGTATAGTGAAGATTGCACTCAAATATGTTTCGAGTGTTGCAAATAAGTACTATGCTAGATTGGCGACTAATAAGGTTAAAAATACATTTTCTTTATTACTAAAATGAATTGAATCTTATCAAATATTTATATATATCATTTGAATTACTCAATTATCTCCTATAAATTTCATTTCATTTCACACCGAAAACTATTCTAGGAGAAGTTTGAATCCAACATGCTGTTGTGTGACAACACTACACAGAAAGCGGCGCTCCCACTCCTCAAAAGCCCAAAGTTGATGCTCCCACATCATAGCATGTCCATATCATTTCAAATTTATTCTCTGAACTTTAATTTAGAATGATTTAGTCATTGTACTTTCAGATTGGTAACAATTTAGTACTTGAACTTTAATAACGATTTAGGCTTTGTAGTTTGAAAATTGAAACAATTTAATCCCTACCGTAATAAAATCTCATCAGAATTAAGTGTCAATTCTTATTATATAACAATTTAGTATACTCACTCATTAGGTCATCAATCCACACATTTAAGAAACTCTAACTAGATTTGTTTTACAATAAAGACTAAATTGTTACATATTAAAGTTCATGAACTAACGTTACCAACTTTTTAAAATTCAATGAAAAATTAGATGGATATTGTTTTGTTCTAAACTTGTAAGCAAAACTTCTACAACCACTTCTCCTCATCACTTCTGCTAAGCATCTTTTGAGAAAAGTATAACGACTAAATCGTTACTTCAATATAAAACCACAGAGTTCGTATTTTTTAATTTAATAATAAATACATAAATAGATAAAAATGAAAATTACTTTTTTCATTTTAATTTTAGAAGGAAAAAAATGATGCTTCATCAAACCACCAGTCTTGCATGTGCGCCTTGCTTCCATTCCAAAACATTGCAGAGAACTGGGTCACTGAACTTTTACTTACCCCACGCGTGTATGGCGCGTGCACTCTATTGCTTGTCTACTGAAGATTGGAAACAAAAGCGCGTGGTGAATTCGCCTACCACGGCGCGTGAAAGAAGTTTGTAAAAGGCATTAAATGGTTGGGTTTGACGGTCACAGGCTGTTTAGTCAACATTTTCCACATAAATAACTAATTTACAAAACTTTCCAAACTCCCATGCCCATTTTTTATTTTTAGATTTAAAAATTAAATTACAAATTTAAAGTTTGTATTAAATGAGTTCGTAAACTTTGGAAAAGTGTTTGTATTAAAATTTGACTCTAATTTTCTTTTTAAAATTAAAGATGAATTAAACATGAACTTGAGATATAGTCCTCCTAATTTTTTTTTAATTTCCTACTTTAAAACATAAATTTTTGTGCTTTTAAAAAATATTATAGTCTTGGTTGTTAAATCTTTTTTTCTCTTTCATATAACCGAAGTATTGAGCTCATAGCTCATTCTCGCTAAATTATTAGGAGATACTTTGTTTAGAAGATGATGAGGATTTTAAATTATTAAGTCTTTTACGAGACGTTATGTTCAAATATCTTCGATTGAACCATTGCCATTCGTCATTCATTACTGTAAATCTTTGGAAATTTGAGGTGGTATGTTATTTTAGTCGTTTACTCGATAAGTATATGTCTATGTAAACAAGTGTTTGAAATCGTGCACACAGTATAAATTAAGTGTCATGTTTTGAAATGGAGCAAGATTCTGTATGAAATGATAAGTGGATAGTTAATCGCAATGACTAAAGTTGCTTTTTAGGCCAAGTTTAAAGAGTAAAATAAAATATTTAAAATTTAAATAACAAAAGCATTTATTATTTTAAGAATTTAGATTAAGAAAATATAAATCCTATGAGACTACTAACAATTTCTTAGAAGATGACATCTCACGTGGCATCCTAAAATCATATGAAAGCACGGTTACAAAAAATACAATATTTTGGAATAGAATTATCAAACTATGATGTATTTTAAATATAAAGAATGGTTTGAAATAAGTGATTTATCAAAAGCACTTCGATTTCCATACAAAAAGAATACATTACAAACAAAATAAACTTGATTTCAAAATTACTTTTGATCTTATTAGAAGTGCTATATTTTCATAGAATTAATACAAAATTAATGTTAATAAGAATTGACAAATTAATCTAATGAAAAAGTTAAGTGAGAGAAAGATTAATGAGAAAAATTATATGTATAACTAATAAGATAAATTAGTTAAAAAAGGATGGAATAGAAAATGTCAAATCGAACGTAACTTCGCAGTAATTGACTTTGACATATATCTCCAATCAAGCGGTAATTGATAGTCGTTTTGTTTGAATTAATTTGATTTCAACATCGTTAATGTTAGAAAATAATGTGAATCACCACCTCATAATCGTTGCTTTAAGATTCAAAAAAGATAAGAGATCTAATAAAATTTTATAATAGACGTTGATTACTCTTCCCTTTGCTAATTGAGTCCATCAATATTGATATGGTATTACAGTTCAAAAAGTTCGAACATCCAATCTAAAAAATTGGAATCAAACTAAGACGATTGATTTTAAGATGTAACTTCGTAAATATTAATACATTCGTTCTAACAGTAAAACAAAAAACTACCGTCATATGGTTTTAGCCTCCTTTTATCATCATTTCCTTTCTCTCTCTCAACACATATATATAGAGAGAGCTCCTCACATTTGCCATTTTAAATTCATAAGCACACCAAAAAATGCCGAGCAAACTTGGAAGAAACTATTTGAATCTCTGTTTTACAAAGATCAAGAAGCCACTCTCTACTCAATCTTCTCCCATCTCCCACACGGCGGATCACCGTCAAACCCGCCCGTTCTCCGCCTCCGCCACCGCCTTCCTCACAAACTACAACTCCCTCTACGAGTGCACCACCACCTTCGACAACAATTCCACCTCCAAACCCTTTTACGCTGCCGCCAACGACGGTGATCTGGACGCATACTTCCCCGCCACCGCCGTCGACTTCACCACCGCCTTCACCTCGCACCGCTTCTTCTTCTCCTCCCCCGGCCGCTCCAACTCCATTGTAGAATCCACCACCACCACCACCGCCCCCGTATCCACAACTTCACTATCTTCCTCCGACTCCGGTGGCGACGTGCTCTTCAACAACAGCTTCGCGATCCCGACATACTCGCCGGACCCCTATGCGGACTTTCGACGGTCAATGCAAGAGATGGTGGAAGCGCGTGAGGAAATGGAGGGGACGAACTCAAGCTGGGAATTCTTGCATGAACTTCTTCTATGCTACCTCGCCCTCAATCCTAAAAGCACTCACAAACATATCTTCAGTGCTTTCGCAGATCTCGCCTGTGTAATAAAACCGTCATTGCCACCGCTAAAATCAGCGGAGGAGGACGGGAGTGGGGTTCGGAAGCCGAGTCAGCCGGCGGTGGTGGTGAGATCTCCGGCCAATAAAATGATAGAGATTGATGAATTATTTAACATGGGGTTGCGGAAAAATTGATTAGATAATGAGTTTGATATGATTTTAGATTATAAAATATATTATATATGTGTGGGAGAAGGAGAAGTTGGTCCCTCAAACTCTGGTTTTTGTCACCTTAATTATTAGATCAAACTCTTATCTTTCATATTTTCTTCCATTTTTGCCCCATCTTGGTTTATACATTTGTATATTTTGTATATTACAATAATTTATATCATTGTATTTTTTTTCCAATATATTAGCCAAGCTTTGAAACTTGAGAAAAAGGTTATTAGAAAGATTGTAATTTACTTTTAATATTCAACTAAGACTTCATAAGTATTATAAAAAGATAAAAAAATATATATATATATTTTTATCTTAAGCTTTAACTTTCAAAAATATATATATTTAGGTAATGGTGTTAGATCAACACTTAAAAGTATAGATGCATAATTGAAACATTTTAAAAGCTATAGAGACTAAAAGATAAAACCAACCATGTTCATTGGGGACTAGATTATAATTTAACGTGAAACAAATATGAAAATTAAGATAAACCTCCCACTAAATATATTATAAGTAAAATAACAAATGATCTATGAACTTTCAAACTAATGTTTAATACATCACTCAACTTTGTGTTTAATAAGTCCTCAAAATTTTTAATGTTGTATCATATAATAATATGTCCCGGGATTTTAGAAATTGTCTTGTAGATTTTGAACTTATAATTTTATGTCTAATAAGTCTCTAATTTATTAAACATTTTTAGAATAGACAAAATCAAAAGTTTAGAAGCCTACTAAACACTTTTTAAAGTTCAAGAATCTATTAGACACAATATTAAAAATTTACAGATCTTTTAAAGATTCATTCACTAAATTTATAATTCAACCTAAATTATAGGTATAAAATGTGAAGACAAGAAGCTTATGAAACCAATTGGCAAAATGAGCAACCAAACAAGGGAAACTTGGAAGAGCAACATATATATTTCTGTGCAACTTGACGAAGCAACACATGAAAAGGAAGCACTCACACTGTAATAAAGAAGATAAAAGCAAACCCCACTGCACAAAAATCACGTGGCCACCCGATCAAATAATATGTAGGTAGTATCTTCTTACCACCATTAATAAATTGACAACTATTTATTCTATTTTCTCTCGATCTTTATACCATTTTTTTTTCCTTTTTGCAAAAGTTAGATTTATTGTAAGGAAAAAAATATCTCATAGTCCGAGATCAAGGCACAAAAGAAAACAAAAAAAAACCTACAGAAAAGTTCCAGGAGCGCGAACAAGATCAACAACAAACAAAAAAGACAAATAACATAAATTACAAGCAAAAACATTAGAAACAAGAAGAAAAAAACGCAACCCAATTATGAAAATAACTTATGCAGTATGTCTCCCTTATTTGTTAAATTTTTAATGATAGTTGATCGAGATAGGTACCTAAATATTATTCACACTAAAAATCCATATCCTTCTCCAAATTGTTCTACTGGCTTAATGGGACACATGGATCCACTCCCATTATCTTCCCCCCACCATGAAAAAGACAGTAAACAATGATAGGTTACAGTCATTAAAGGACAGTTTTACAGAAAACAAGAAAAACATATTAACATATTATTGTTTTTGAGCTAGGCTGTCCATTGTTGTGGAGACAAATGATGGCTGTACTTAATAACATATCACATTGAGCCAAATGGGAATCTTTGGATTGTGAAATTTAACTTAATCTAATGCTGCCAAAACTGGGGACCCAATTGGGGAATCTTGATTTTGTCTCCCTTTTTATTTGTTCCAAGTTTGAAAATATTGAAAGGGCAGAACCAAGAAGTGGGTGGGTGGGTGTGGATTCATATGCACTCATGAGATTCAGTGAATTTGCTTACTAAGAGGGATACTCTAGATTGTGGAGTAGTTCTTACTTCAAATCTATTTTTTGAACCATTTTTCCATGTGATTGGGTTTCTTGATCCTAGTGAAATATTAAATTAGTGTTTGATTTGATTTGATTTCATTGTGAGGTTTCTCCTTTTTGAAGGATAGTACATAACTTTTGTGGAAGGAATTCATGTCAAGTGCAATTCAGTTGGAATTGGTTGTACTTTGTAGTTAAAGTGGCTGTGATAGTTTTTTGTTTAATTTTTTTTTTCATTGTTTGGTTAGGTATAGCATAGTATCCATAACATCTAGTTCGATAAATTGTAGGCTAAATATAAAGTTTGGTAGGTAAAGTTGGTTGTAGTTTTCGAATTTTTTTAAGAATTTCAGTTTTCATCTTGGGTCTTGGTCTTTTAAAGCTTATAACTTTATTGTTCTAACGTGATATTTGAAGTGGACTTGCGTATCTCTATCTTCGGATATAGAGCCTAATCATCAAAATAGACTCGATTCAAACTCAAATTGAAACTTGAAACAAAGCCACAAAAGAAGCCCGCTTAAAGTATACAAATGCCACAATTCAAGAGAAACATAGGTGAGAAGGAATTCTAGCACTGCAACAACTAAGAAGAAAGTTATATGCAATATGCTAAACCTTTTTTTGCTGGTGAGAAGAAAACTCTCCACTACGACATGAACCCAGACTTTCTTTTTGTAAATGAAAACATTCAATAGAACATTTGAGGCATTTTCAAAGAGTGTCCTAAAGAGACTGCCCTACATGTCTATCTCTCCCCATTGGTGCCCAATGTGTAAGACAGAATCCGAGTCACAGCCACATCTTTTCATCACATGCCCTTTTACATTTGGTATCTGGAAAACCTTCTTCAATTGTTTGGATGGTTCACGGCATTACCTAATGACATCCCTCTTCTGCTGGAGTACACCCTCAATGGCCATCCTTTAACAAAAGAAAAGGAAATTCTATGGAAGCATTTTGTTAGAGCCTTCTTTTGAATAACTTGGAGAGAAAGAAACAATCGAACTTTCCACGACAAAGACACCTCCCCTTTGAAAGGGTTTTTGATTCATTAGTCTTCACAATTGTCACTCTATAAAAGTTCTCTTTTTCACCGTTATTCCGACACTTTCCTTTTTTACAATTGGAAATGCTTCATGTAACCCTCTTTGAGTCTTTATTATCTCTTTTGTAATTTCATATTATCAATGAAATTGTTTCTTTAAAAAAAAATGTCCTAAAGAGGATAGATGGCAAGTGGCATTTGGGCTAGGAGCAAAAACTTGTTAAGAGTTTTGAACCCCGAGGTTTCATAGAATCGTCAAAGCTTTCCTATAGACCCTTTGGATGGAAAGGAACAAAAGACCCTTCAACAACAAACGCTTCTCTTACAAATTCTTTATAGAATAAATAGTATAAATCTTTTTACTCTCATTTTACAAATAATAGTCTCAATGATCGTTTGTTGAATTGAAGTCTTTTTATAGCCCCAAGCATTTAGGGTTCATTATCCTTTATGTAATATTTCATACTATGAATGAAAAAAAAGAAAAAGAAACGTTAGAGAAAACAATGAGATCTATTATTCTATAAACTAAGCTCATACTAGGTGCATCTATACAAGTCTTTAGCAATTTCTCTCCTTTTTTTTTTTATAATAAGAGACAAAAAGGGTATATTAGAGAAAACACAAAAAAAAATGGCCAAAACAACCTAAAGGCGGAGGGTAGAGAAAACCCTATACAATCACAGCTTTCCAATCTTGCATAATCAAAAAAAGACCGTCAAAAAACATTTTTCCTCATTCGCTCATATTATTGTTTTATAGCGAAGAAAACATAGGATAAATTTCAAATTTCCCAACAATCCAATGGTCAAACTGATCTTCTCATCTTGTAACCGACCATTACCTAGATTGAACAAAAAATGAATAACTAACCCAAGGTGTTTGTCTAATTAACCTGAACTTCTCATCTTCTAACCGACCATTACCTACACAAAGTAAAAAAATAAAAAGTAGCGAGATCTAGAGTGAGGGATGCTAAGTAGGGCGAGAGATCGAGAGAGGGATAAGTTGGAAAGACTTGTGGCTTTAAACAAACATAATAAAGGTTTTTTTTAGTACATATTAAAAATGAGAGATGGAGATTCAAACCCGCACTTCATATCAGAGAAAGTATTAATGTCTGACTACTTAAACTATGCTTAAATTAACACAAAATAAAAGTATTTAATTAAATTATAAAGAAAATCAAAAGTACAAAACACTCAGACATAGAATCATCAATTCCATAAGCAAGTTATGATAGAGAAAGCTCATAATTATGGAAATCCAACTAATATGATTATTTATGCAATATGTTAGTCTAATTTTATATACTGATAATATATATAGACATAAAAATACAAAAGAAAGAGAAAACTGTACAAAGGCAATAGCATTTTCATAGTTGGCCAATTAAGGTTTTAATTTACAGTAAGTAAACAAGGAGGCTTTCAAAATGCACAAGCCCTTTCGGGCATTTTGGTAATGTAAGGAAAACTTACAGTGCCCTCCAGAACCGTGTGCCAAAAACAAAAACGGGATGTACAAACCCTTCAACCCCAGGTTAGATGAGCATGATACGATCAAACTTTCCCCTAAACACTTGCTCAAAAATGCAC
>NW_019104553.1:885413-907295 GCF_001995035.1 Momordica charantia | reverse complement strand
GCCGAAACCCCGCAAACCAAAATGATCCAACCAGAAATCAAAGCAGCACATAAGAAGAAGAAGATGATGAAGAAACACAAACAAATTGCAGAGAAAACAAAACCAGATCAAACCCCTGCCATTCCAGCACAGAAGAACACGCTTCCAATGCCGCAAATTCCGAGAAATTACAGAATCGTGGGACGCGAAAAACAATTTTGAGGTCAACAGGTGTGTGATTCGGTGACAAAATTCTGCATATTTGGGAATGAAAAATTTTTCTCTTTTTTTCTTTTCGTTATTTTGGGTTTAGTCTATAGGAAGAGGGGTAGAGTCGTTGGGTGGGTTTTTATTAAAATCTGTTCATAGTGGTGGTAGGTTCGTAAGTAATTACTGAATCTATGAGGGGTAGAAACGTCATTTTGACATTTACGATTTCTAATTTTCCCTCCATAAAGTATTTCCAAATTAAAAAACCATATACGTATCCCCCAACAAATTGGGGGAAAGTATGTCAAATTAGGGTTTTCTTTTGGTGATTTGTTAATTCTTGTTAGCTTTCCTATTTTCTTTCTTGTTTTTTTCTTGTTTTTAAATGAAAATTAAATGTATGTTGGATAATTGTTTTTCTTCGCTTTTTATTTATTTAAAATAAATTTAAATATATATTACAATTTCATAAATGAATATTTCACTTGGTATTTTTTTTTTTTACATATATTTCACTTGGTAAATTAATTTAAGTAATCAAAACTTTTAGATCACTTTAATTCCTTTTTCCATATTGTATGTGCAATTCGTGAGATAAAAGTAGCAATTTTGTTTATTCACGTGGAAAATTAAAAGTACGAAACAGAGGGCGCAATAAACTTTATATATATATATATATAAAGGTATTGAATTTACATTGATACGTCAACATTTTAATCAATATTTCTATATTTATTGGTTTGATATCAAAATGGATGAATCTATATTTCCATTTTCATCGTTAAAAAGGTAGATGAAGTATTAGAAAATACCAACAAAATGTCATTAATATACTCATAATACTAATAACAAGAAGTTTAAACTTATTTTTAAATTTCAAATGTTTATTTGTTAATTTAAATAATTTTTATAGTTTTTCATAAATATCATCGTTCATTTTGACATTTAAGTATCCAATGTTTGAGAAATAACTTTTATTAGTTTTTAAATTTCAATATCTTATAACTTAAACTCTATAAGCTGTGTTCAATGACAATTTCGTTTTTCATTTTATGTTTGTAAAAAATAAACCTAGAAACATTATTTCTACCCTATATATTTATTTGTCTGGTTATCTACTTTCTAAAATGTTTTCAAAATCTAAGTTAAATTTTGAAAGGTTAAAAAAAATATATATATATATATATAAAAGTTTTTAAATTTGGCCAAAATTTTAAATATATTTTTTTACAATGGTGAAAAATATACCAAATAAAGGCAGAAAGCAAGTACAATTTTCAAAAAATATATATATCAAAGGATTATCAAACAGCTCTTAATTTTCGAAAATGCTCTAAAATATTTTATGTTGTTATTTGTCAGTTAGTCACTTTAACAAAACTATGACATGATGATTTAATAGATTTTGCTACCAACGTGTCACAATATAAATATATTATTAATATGACGTGGCAAAAACTAAAATTATTGAAAAAAGAAAAACAAAAACAAAAACTTAACTCTCCCTTTCTCCCACCTTTCCTCAAGTCCTAATAATTTTGGAGTTATTCATAAACTTGTCATACTATGACGATTAAAAAATATTGTTGGTCTCACTCTTTTATAAAATGTCGATGGGTATTTTTTAAATTTTCATAAAAATAAAGATATTTCATAAATAAATATCTAAATTAAATAATTATGCAATCTGTCATTTTTAAATAAATTAACAGATTTTTATTATTAATATTACGTGCACCCGAGTGTTATTTTATATATTTTGTCGATTTTTAATGTCGATTCACCTCTATGACGATATCAAATTTATCAACATATAGAAATATAGAAATATCGACGAAAATTTAATACCTTATATTATATTATATTTAGAATAAAAGCCAAAAAAAAAGTGAGAAGCATATGGAAAGAAAAGTATAGTTTTATTATTAAGATAATACATTCTACAAGGGCATACTCATGATTAAGATAAGGTTTTAATGACAATCATGATAATCTAATAGCTAGTTTTTATAAGTGTCTAGGATTATATGATGTTATCAATATTGCTCAAGGATGAGTGGAAGAATGTTAGGTTTATGCCCTACAAGTCTTTTTTTAAGTACAACTTTATGCCCTATCAGTCATGTAATCATATTTGTGAATATTTAATGTTTAGTTGTTTAAAGATTTAAGAAAAAATTACCCTCTAACATGGTTTTAAAAAAAATGACTTTCAAAGTTAAATATGAATGTAGTTTAACGGATTAAGACATATATTCTCGATAAAATACTTACTTACTCGTAATGTTTTATTGATATTTTTTTTATAGTTTGTCAACTTTTTATGCAATATTATGCAAATGTCCATTCATTTATCATGTCGATGTCAAATACATGAACATATACAAATGTAGACGAAAATGTCAACATGTTGATAAAAAATTAACATCCTATTATTTTTTTTTTAAGTACAATATCCTATCTACTTGATGGTAGTATAAATTGAATAGGGGGTGTATTAAGTTTAATCACTAGATTTCAAATTAAAACATAGAAAGATTAATTGGGAAGGGTGTGTCGTTTCAAATTATTAAAAAAAAAAAAAAGAAAATTTGGGAGATGTTACAAAAATAACTACTTTTAACAAAAGTATTTATTATCTTTTTAAAGTGCTTTTAAAATGCTGTCAAGGGCAAGCACCAAAAGTAATATGCATATGGTTATCCCAAAAAAAATATTTTGGGTTTACTTATTATGAATCGGAATGAAAATCAATCGGAATGAAAATCAATCGCAATATAAATATTATTTACACAAATTTTGTGGAACTGTAATTTTGAAAATAGCCTAATAGAAAAATATTTTTGGTCATGAAAAAAATATTTTGGTTATGCCAAAAAAAATTCTCAAAATAGCCTATTTTAGTAGTACCAAAAAAAAAGTGTTGGGAAGATGTTATTAAAATAAGAACTTTTTAATTAACAAAAGTATTAATCATAAGCACTATAGTAAAAGAATTTGTACCAGGAGTGAGGGTAGAATTAATAATTTTGAAGAAAGAGATTTAAGTATAATTAATTTTCTAAAATCATCCTCCAGATAATATCTTAATATCTTAAAAATCAATTTAAAGTGATTTTAAGTTTTTTAAAAATCAATTTTTTTATTTGACAAACATGATCAATGAAAAGAGAAGCATTTTGACGATGGCAGAAGTGACCTTAACCATGTCAAAATCACTTCCAAATGCATCTTTACCGTAGAAATACTTTTGACTCTTAACTCCCAAATATGAAAATTTTAAAGAAAAAGTACTTTTAGATATAGGAAAATGTATTTTTGCCCAAAGCACTTCAAGAGTAGGCTATAATAAAACTTATGCTAATGCATTGTTAAAAATGCGTGTGGCTCCTACACGATAGTATATAATAAGAACAAACGTTCTATCTTATATAAAATTTGAGTAATTGACCATATAAACAAATTCGTCCATTGTGTATATATATGTGTAGCTTTAAAAAGAAAATGGTGTAAAATCAATTTATACCTTCAAACCAAAGAAGGTTGAATCAATTAAAATCATAACTAAAAAATTATTTTGGTTGGAACCTTAAACTTTGATAAGTTAATCAATTCATTTCCTCGATTATAATTTTCGTTTAAAATCATTATTAAACGATTCCCCCTGTAGACTTATTTAAATGCAAGATTAATGAAATATTAAAGAGAAATAATAGAGTCAAATTGGTGTAATACTAATGTGGTTGGATTTTTCATTTTCTCTTCTCTTCCTCTATTTTTTTATTTTTTAAATTTTAATTAGATTACCTCGAAGTCAGCAACCATTTGACCTTTTTGTCCCTATACCTGGGGTATGCGCACTGTCCCTATACCAATGGGTCATCGTTCGATGGAGTTGCGTTCCATGTGGTTTGAACCATATATCTCAAACCAAGAAATTATGAGTTCAATCTCCCACCTCAACATGTTATAAAAAAATATATATTAATTTAGAGTTACTAAGTTGTTAAGAAATCTTATTTCTCTAGAGTTCGGAAAGTTAAATCTCGAATATTTCATCCCATTTGTGGTATGGTTTGAAGTGAAAAGAAAATTTAAAAGATAAATTATTGCTATTTAACATTTTACGAAACTGTAAATATGTATATATTGGCAAAATTATATGTTCCCACAAAAGAATATGAGAGAAGCATGGGGATGCTGTGTTACAAATGTACAAAGAAGTGGCCGGCCGCCGGCCTGTACAAGAACCGCCACCTCTCTCCGCCGTGGACGGTGGCCATTTGCTACATATAACGTGGAGAGAAGCTCGGTTCACGGTGGCGATGGCAGATCGAGAGTCGAGCCCGACTCGACGAGAATGGACCAAAGCATTTGCACATCTTCACAGGGGCAAGACTTCACATCCTTGTATAGAATGTAGATTCCTTTTCCTGCATGCCAAAAAACGAAAATTCCTTTTAACATTTTTCTCCCTAACTTTTAAATTGAAAATTTTAATATATAGAAAAAATTAAAAGCTAAGAAAAAGTTATTTATTTATTTATTTTTTTTTTATAATTTCAATTTACATTTTTGTTGGTTGGGAATGTTAAATGTGGTTGATAATAAATTTTGCATGAAATAATTAATTAGCGAGCTGGTAAATTCTTTTAAAAAAAATTTACGCCCGTTTTAAATCAATAACATGCAGGATGGAAAGTAAAATTTTGACTTTTTTAGTCGAGAATATATATACCATAATCAGTCGATCTATGTTCAAGTTGTAATAAGAGAATTACAATGAAACTAAAAATATGATGTCATGTAAGCATATCGTCAACCACATTATTTAACATCAACCAACGAAAAATATTAAAACACGCGCAAGAGACTAATTAAATCGAAACTTTCCAAATACTAGAGATGAAAATATCGAACAAAAAACACCCAAACATTATGGACTAAAAGGTATATATTTAGCCAAAAATTCTAGCTCCACTCTTATACCATACTCCATTGTATAGAGAGCGATGTGAATCAAACAACGAGAAATTGAAGAGAGAGAGATATCATTGCTTACGATTTGTATGGGGGGAGTGAAGACGATCCCAGAGCTTCTTCAATGGCGAAATGAGGAGGGATCTGAACCACCCCATTGGAAAAAAGTGAGAGAATTTGGGGCTGGGCTAGCTTTGGTTCATGGTTGGTGAAGAAGGTGAGAAGAGAAATTTAATGATCTATGGTTTCAGAGTTTGCTTAGGGGTTAGGACTTCAATTTCTTTGCTTCCTCTATATATATATAAGATATGATTTTTAATAAGTCACTTTTTTCATCTCCATCCAATATGGTGCCATTTTAAAACCATTATATATTAAAATATACCATATATAGGTGTGAAACTTTTGTCAACAATCTAAAAACTATATTTGAAAATGATGTTGCCAAATTTATACATTTTTAGTGGGTTTTAAATAATATATATAGATGGAAATTTGAACTTTGTATTTTCTTTTTTTTTTTGGTTTTCGAGGATATGTGGGGTGAGGAATTTGAATCTACGACTTTTTGGGAAGATATATATACCAAATATTAATTTATTTTAGGTTCAAAATTTTAATTTATATAGAAAAATTAAAGGGAAAGAAATTAATTTTTACTTATGGATCAACTTTGCAAATTGTATCAATTTTCATCGTAAACTTTCAATTCATCAAATTCGGCTCTAAACTTACTTAAATGTTATCAATTGTCACCATAAACTTTCAATTAATCAAATTTGACTCTAAACTTACTTAAATGTCGTAACTTTGGCCTATTATTCAACTTCTGCTTATACACCCACTCATTTTAATTACGGGGAATTGATTCAAATACCATGATGACCACCTATTTTAGAAATTAGTAATTCATGTGTGTTTCTCGACACCTGATCAAAATTTTTTAAAAGTCACAAACTTATTACATACCAAAGTAAAAATTTATGGGCTGATAGGTCTACTAAATTTTAAAATGTTGAATATTTCAAAGAATTGTTAGATATTTTTAAATAAGTTCATAGGCCTATTAGTTACAAAATTAAAAATTAAGGGACTAAATCTGTAATTTAATAAAAAAAAATATATTAAATGTGATTATAGTAATGTTTAGTTGTACCACTTTACTAATCATCACAATGCATATGTTTGAAATATATATTGTTAATTTTCCTCATAAATCTTGTATTGTTCCAGTCAATACCATATAATCCCCTCTTAATTAAAAGTATATAATATATCTTGGATCTTACGGTTGTAGGAAAATATGCCACGTAGCAATTAAATTTTGTTAAAGAAGTTTGAGATAATGGAGGCAATAATTTATCTCATATATTAAATGTGCATTTTGTTACAGCTAAAATAGTAATGATCAAATAGTAAAATTAATACAACAAATCAACAAACTGTATATATTTAATATTTATGGTAATTAATATCCATGCTCTATTATTAGATTATTTTGAAAAAAAAATTTCTCTATTATTAGATTATATTTATAGTTTTATTGATTTTAGGTTTCGTAACGTTCTCTTGTTTTGATTCTCGTTTCTATTTTTCTAAGAAAATCTAAACATTTTGCAATTAACTAGGTTTCTTGCTTTTTCTTTTTGAGAACATTCTCAAAATTTGTTCTCATTTCCAATTTGCTCAAAATATAAATAAAAAGATAAAATATATTTTGGTCCCTGTATTTTTTGTTTTGGTTTATTTCGGTCTCTATATTTTTAAAAATATTCAATTTGGATCCCATATTCTTTTAATTTTTGTTCATTTTTGTTATTGTAGTTTTAAAATGTTTGTTTTTATCCTTGTCTTTTTTAAAAGTGAACATTTTAATCCTTATTTGAAAATTTTATTACAAATTTTATACACAATGGAAATAATTTAATACAAATTTATGGCTACATCTACATTTAGTGAGTGATGTATGCTAAAATTAAATCCAACTAAATGATTTTACCAAGTATCACATTTAAAATGTATAGACCAAAATAACAAAAACTAAAAATTTAAGGACTAAAACAAACATGGTATGAGTCAAAATAAACCGAGTGAAAAGTCAAAAGTAGAAAGATAAAAATAGTTTAAATTCCGTCATATAGTGAAGTGCAATAATAAGAGTAAACAAACAAATTGAAAAAGAAAAATTGTAACTAAGAAAGAAAAAAAAACCATTATTAATGAAATATAAAGGCTTCAGAAATTAAAGGTCGGTAATATTATTGTTTCTCGAATTTATTTAAGAAAAAATATCTTTGATAATAATTTTTTTTGGTCCTAGAAATTGTTATAATTATTAGAAAAACTTGATTTAGTTGTTTTTAAAACTTCTATACATTTTTAAAAATTTACCTTAAAAGATGATAAATAAATTAACGTAAATTTACCAAACAGACCCTTACTAACTTTTTTATTTAAATTTATTCCAAAAGTATAGTTTATATTCAAAATAAGTTTAAAACTTCAATAATATTTTTGAAAAAATAAACAAAAAAAAATATATATCGTTACTAGAAACACTAATAATATAAACATTTTAAAAGCAAAAAAAATTTAAAAAACATGTTATTAAACTAAATCTTAGGTTTCTTGTCTCCATAATTGTTCTAGAAAATTAACAAAATTTACCTACTCTTATCATCTTTTAACTTGCAGAAATCTAAACAAATTCAAAAAGTTAAAACATATGACATAACATAATCTTGAATGTTTATTTTTTATTTTCAAAACTTAAAATGACAGACTTAAAAAATAAGA
This sequence comes from Momordica charantia, assembly GCF_001995035.1. The sequence goes on along the minus strand of NW_019104553.1, from coordinate 899,330 downwards.
CTCTAAATAGTAAATTTCACACAATTATTCTAGAGGGAGAGAGAAGGATTTTACCAAACTGGCCTTAAAATTCACACATTTCTTCTAGAGAGAGAGAAACATTTTACCAAATGACCCTATTTTCACTAAATATTATTTTTCTTTCTAACAATGACATGAATTCTTGCAAGAAAAACATGCAAATATTTTTTTTTTTTGGTGTTTTGTCTCCATCAATCTCTCTCACACACAAACCCAAATTTGCAGCTTTCTTTCCCATTGCCAAAAAAACCTTGAATTTTCCTAAATATTCTCTTTCAAGCTTCACCTTTTTTATTTTATTATTTTCTTTTATCAATTTATCTAAATCAAACATACACACTATAATAGTTCTAATAAAATATTTATCCACACATTGATATTTTTTAAACCATGGACCTGAAATTTATCACTATTTCAAATATACATTTTTTTGAGGTTGGAAGTTTCAAATATTCCCCAAAAATGCCTGTTCCTTTGTCGTTCGGTCCAAAATCTTGTATCGAGAATATTACTACTTATAAACATAAGTAACATAAAATTTCTGTTAAAAAAAAACAATGTATAAAGTCAGGTTATATTTCAAGAAATATGTTGAGTGTAATGTCGTATTGAAATTTTGATGGAAAAAATGAGATCAAAAAATAAAATGGAGAGATCAAAAGAGTCACTTTTTAAAAGTACAGTACCAAAACGAGTATTTTAAAAATACAAGAAATAAAATAAATCAAAGTTTAAAGTACAGAGACCAATAAAATATATATGAATAAAAATGAACCAAAGCTGAAACTACGAACCAAACTAACATTTTAACCACTTTATAAGTTGTTCTAAAAATATTTTTCGGCATCGACAATCTATGATATTAAAACCTTCGACATTCCGACATCTACATATAAATAAATAGCAAGTCGTTATGTGTGTATATTATTTTATTTAATCGAACAAGTAATATGGTACTTATAAATCAAATGTAGCTTCATGTTGGTTTTACTAATTCTTGTGTATCAAGTTCTCAATAAGATATGAAATTTGAACTACAAGTTTCAATAATAATCTTCAGGTGGGATATGTATGTAGCTTCATGTTGAAGAGTTTTTGTTGCTGCAATAATTAATTTATTATTCCAATTAAATGGGCAGAGGCAAAATTTCTAGAGGGCTGAACCATTTATATATAAATATATTAATTTTGGTGTAAAGTCAATCCTTTTAAGACAATGAAAGATCAATTATTTGGTGAATTGCTCCATCGTAGGAGGTTTGGATTGTGACTTTCTTTTTTTTTTTAGGTTAAAATATCATATTTGTTTACGTAATTTTAACTTTGATTCATTTTTGATTTATAGAGTTTCTAAACGTTCGTTTTGGTTACTGTATTTTTTGTTTTTGTTTATTTTAATGTTTGCACTTTCAAAACATCCGATTTGGTTTGTATACTCTTGACAAGTGATTAATTTGGTCCCTATTTTAAAAATCTTAACCTAAATTCGATAGACAATGGAAACATTTTAAATACAAATTTATGACTATATTTCAAGAAATTTATTGAGGAAAGTGTCATTTTAAAATTATGATCGAAAAACAAATAAGATAAAAATGAAAATGAATGAATTAAAATGATTATATTTTAAAATGCATGGACCAAAATAGACGTTTCGTAAGTACATGGACTAAAATAAACAAAAGTTGAAAGTATAAAACAAAAATAAACATTTTGAAAGTATAAGAACCAAAATGAACCAGTGCTGCGTAAAATACATTGACTAAAATAGTATTTAGACGTAGTTTTTACTCTCAATATATATTAATTAATTAAATCTTGGCTAAATACAACGACAATATTAAAATTACAGTAATAAATTTATTAATGAAATAATGATGTGGTACAAAAATATTATTTTTTAGGAGCTAAATGTGCACGTGGAATCTAACTTCTCACGACTCTCTAACTACAAATTAAGGATACAATAATCTCGTTAATGTTTTTTAAAAAATGTATTGAATTTTTAATTTAAATTTATAAAGTATATAGAAGAAAATAGCCCCCAAGAGGTGGTCGTTGGTAAAGACATAGGATCTTCTTGTCATACCAATTTAAAGGTCTCAATACCAAAAACCATTAATGTCTCATAGATGCGGGTGACCCCGAGTATAGAGGAGCATAAATTACTCTTTTAAACAAAAATAATATATTAACTTAAATAACAGCACCAATCTAATTGACACCTGTCTCTAATTAAAAGGCGGTGAATTCAAATCCCCACCCTCAATTGTTGTTGTATTCCAAGAAACAAAAAACTTAAATAACAAAAATAGCATCTTTTTAAATCCTATGAAAATGACTTTAGGGGCCGTTTGTTTTTTGGGAATGTACATGTCTGACATCTTCAGATGCCTGAAATCATGCCCGAAATTTTAGATGTCCGGAATTTCAAATAACCACGTTTGTTTTCTAGGAAAATTTATAAAGATATCTAGGAATATTTTTATAACTATGTTTGTTTTGCAAGATTTATTTATGAGAATATTATAAATCTATGTAATGTTCCAAAAATGTCCTTATCCATCATCATATAATTTAGATGTTAAATTTAATATTATTTGAATTTATATAAAAGTTTTACTTTTATTAATTTAATATTATATTTTTATGTCAATTTTAGTTTATGTTGGGTGACTATTAGAAAAGTAAAATAAACAAAAGATTGCATCCTAGATTTAAATTAAAAACAAATTAAAATATTATACCATTGACTAATGTTTATTTTATATCTAAATGTCGCTTATAAATAAAATTATATTTAGACATTTATCAATGAATTAGTGCATACATTTATTTTTAAAATAAGATAAAATAAATGAGAAATAAATATTATTGATGAAAAAATATTATAGAACAAAAATGACGAGGGACAAAATTGTCAAAAGAAGATGCCCTCAACACGGGAATCTTTGAAATCCATGTTACAGTGTTTAGATGCCTCGATATTCTAGGATGTCCGAGAATCCAATATTCCTATCAAACAAACACAGACATCTGGATGACCATCCCAGATTCCTACCTAGGAAACAAACGGCTTGCAATTTCAAGCTGCTTGAGTTCGTACTCGTCGCCATGTGTCTGATCTCCTTGATCGGAAGACCTCTGAAAGATGTATCCTCGTTATTGATGACACGAATGACTTCCAAATCGTCCGATTCTACAATAATTCCGTTGGGTTCTTTCCGTTCCTTGCTAAAGCATCAAAGGAATTGAAAGTGTTTCAATCCACCAAAATTTCAGCTCTCTACGGCTGCCAAAATGTTGTTTGATGTATCACAGGATAAAACAAGATAAGCAAACTCATAGCTCTCAAAGATTTGTTTACCTATCACCAGCCTTTAGTCCAGGCATCTTCTAAAAGAGATTCATCTTGTTTCTGTTGAGAAAAACATCAAAAGAGCGTTTCTTTTAACAAAATACGAACTTCTCAGTGATAAAATGAAAAGATACAACAAACTTTCAAAGCAAACGAACCCCAAAAAGAAGTGAAACCCCAAAAAGAAAAGAACATACAAAGCTCCACAAGGTCTCAAAGAACAATAAAGAAGCGCAAGCCTGCCAAAACATAGAATTATGGACCAACAAAGATAAGGAAAACATCAAGTACTATACAAGCCATTCATATGCGTTTATGTTCTCGTCTCTGTTTGTCAATAATTCTCACTCTCAACTATAAAAACAGGTCAAACGTCAAAAAAGAAAAAAGGAGAATTGAACCACTGTCCATAAAGCCTAAGATGAAACTGAAAACACATATTTGTACAGAAATACAAAATACAATTGTTAAATTTTTTTTGGAGGAAGAGATATTTCCTTTCCAATAAAGGTAGGTACCACAACAGGGACCAATTGTTAAAAATATGCCCAGCAATAAAAAGGGATAAGATGCTTAAAGAATCAGTAGCAATTGTTAGAATCCATATAAATGAATTAAATTTACCCAACCTATCAGCTTAAGCTTTTGGGTTGAGTGATGGTTTATTCATTCTTAAGAGCAATCAACAATTAGGCCAAGTTTTCAGCTTGCACAAATTTACTCGTTTGACCAACCATCATATCGAAAATTTAGAGCAACAAATTAGAGGTAACACCTTAAAATCTTTTCTTAACATTTTGATATAATTTTTAAGTCTAAAACGAACTAAGAGGGGGACGAGGACAACCTTTCTTCTTTGCTCGACCACTGCTTCTCTCCAGTGGCCATATCAAGTGGTTTATTGGGTTGACAGCAATTCCAGATTAAGCAAATCTCTCTTTGATTTTCGTTCCTATTAGATATTCAACCACCAAACGAGGAACTGAGGAAGGACAGAATAACCTCTAAAGTAGATAGCACCATCGACAGTGTTGCCCAGTAGTAGATTTGTCTGACACAAGTCAGAGAGGGTTTAGAGCAAACATTTTCACCAAAAGAGCCAAGGAAGAGGAGAGTGAAATTCTACAAAACTACTACGCACGATTCTATGATGAACAGAGAAACTTACAATCGAAAGCATAAACTCCACTGTTCTGTGCTTGAGAGTTGAGATTTGAGAGCAACAATCTCCACTCCAACTTCAAATGTCCAGAGAGAGGATTCTACCTTAAAGGCGTTACGAAAATATCGAGAAAAGAATTGACGGTTATTAACAGTAAACTATAGTCTTTTTACAGAGTAAAAAAAAAAGGAAAGAAGAAGAAGAGGAAAGAAGAAAAGTTGACGCTTAATAAAGTGTAAAAATTGTCAGGGTTACAATTTCAATTCGGTGGATATACAAATTGATAGCTTTTAACTGTTCTTCAGGAAAGTTATGCATTTAAAGGGAGATATTTATTTTAAATTGACATCAAACGCTTTTGACTGAAGATTAATAAAGGCCAAACTCGTAGTAGTGTAGTGTCATGTCCATTGCACCAAGTTGTGCAACAAGAAAAGGTTTAGTTTCTTGTATATGTGCCAATGAAATTTGAAATAAAATGCACATATTTTTTTTCCCTTTTTCACCTGGATAGATGAAGAAGAACATTGGACTTAATAGGTAAAAAGCTAACTGAAAAATACTTCAAATAAATTTATAACAGAGAGTAGACATAAAAGAACCTTTCATCTCAAATTCACAATGGTACACCTCCTGCCTGCTCATATAAAAGGAAGTAAACAGTCAACTAAATCTACAGAACCCAATTTCCAATGGAAAAGGGAGGGAAAAATTACAAAATATATCTCAAAGGAGAATTAAGATCAGAAAGAAGATGGCTAATTGGAGGTCTCATCAAGACAAGCCTAGATAGTTCTATAAATTGAAGCAAGACTAAACCACGTAAAGCCGATGGCTAAGAATTCAATATGACCAAAGCTAGAAATTGAATTCTCATTTTTCTTTATATCTAAGAAGCACGGACATGGACACGGACACGACAGGACACGGCGATACGTCAATTTCTAAAAAACTAGGACACGGACACGTTGGGGATACGTTGTTTATTTATTATTTCTTTTAAGATATAGGTAAATTTAACATAAAATGGAAAATATACTTCACTAAAAAGCATAAATGTCAGAGTCAATTTATTGGGTTGAAGATGTACCCCACTAAAAAGCATAAAAATATTAAATGTAATCCACTAAAAAAATCCTAGAGAAGATTTGAATTTGATTTCCTAATTTAGTAAAACATATTCTACTATAGTTTAATTCATATGAAATTAGGAAAAAAAAAGAAAAGTAAGAATAGAGCTTATTTAATTTAACTCACAAACAGAAGGGTGGGTCACAAGGTAGCATTTTAGGGTTTTTTTTTTTTGTTGTAGTTTAAGTTTGTGAGATTTCAGCTAGACTTCTTGGGCTTGCAAAATTGGGCTAAGGAAACAACATTTTTTTATCTGGCATGTCCCTCCCGTGTCCCCACATGTCTGAAATAAAAAATATATATATATATTGGGACACTTCAAATTGCGTGTCGGACATGTGTCCGGAGCGTGTCCGGACCTATCCGTGTTCGACACAGATACTTCTCCTTTTTTGCCGTGTCCGTGTTTTATAGCTTTCTATTTACAACTTACAAGAGTAATAAACATCAAGAAAGTAATCCTATAATCATCACTCTAATCTTCAAAGACTTATAGTTTCATTTTTTCATTGCACAAGAACAAAACCACTTTACCTTTTGGGGGAAAAAAAAAACAGATTCAACCACCCAATGTCTTAAAGGATAAAACCACATAAAGGACCAATAATAACAATATAAAGTATAGTTATAAGAATAAATCATAATGCTTCTACTATCCATGTTGGAAAAACATGAAGTAGTACCTTAAGGATATCAGAGTCCGAGTTGAACTTCTGAGCTTGTTGTAGAGACCTGCTAATAAAAAAGTCTCCAATATGTTGAACAACAGCTAGAAAATATCAAATAAATTTTCTATAATATGCATATATTTCATTGACACTCATATAACAGAGCTCATAATAATACCTTGCAGTTCAAAAGGAAATTGCTTCATAAGTATGCAGCATCTTTGAGTGAGTGGGGTGTGCCAAACGGCTGAAGATCGTTTAAAGTCCATAAATAAAACCACATATATGGAGGAGAATTTGTAGTTTCAGCTATCATTACCTTCACATGCATCAAATGTATATTATAACCAATTATTTATTTTGTAATCCATGAGACTGCGGATGAGGATTCAAATGCAAATAGTAAGAGAAAAATGAATCTGTGCAAAAACATACCTGGATAAAGTAACAAAGTTTCAGCAGGCTCGAGCAAGCTTCCTCAATATCAAATACAAGAAGCAGACTTCATGATAGATTTGATAGATAAGCCACATCACCAGAAATCATTACATGAGCAAGCACCACTCTTAAAATGGTGGAATCTATGAACATCACGAACAACTATTTCCCGATGGGTGATACTTGACATGAGCTTCATGACATCATGGCAGTCTCCACAAATACGTAGATTTTTAAAAATACGAATTTTTCTCATTGTGCTGGTACTTATAAGTGCAAAAGCAAGGGCCAATCTTTCACTGTGAAATCGAAGGTATTCCCTTTTCTCTGTTTCACCAATATTATGAAGCACATATTCAGTTTTGGGCACATACCCTAAGGAAGTCAGTTTTCTATCAAGATCCTCTAGCTTTAGATGTATTTCCTGAATTTGTGGATGTGAACAATCATGAGACACAAATACATGAGCTTGACCATTATCCTCAACCCAGCTACACCCTGGCTCCTTTTTAACACCTTTACTAGACATCAAAGTCCTAACTTTTATGACGTCATCCCACCTTCCTTTGGTCGCAAGAATATTTGAGAGTAATATATAATTTGTCTCCTTCTCTGGTTGAAGCTCAAAGAGTTTGTTTGCAGCTTTCTCACCAAATGCCAAATTGCCATGCATTTTACTAGCTCCAAGGACAGTCTCCCATATCAGTGCATATTGTGATAGTTGCATTTTTTCAATGAAGTCTTCAAGCTCATCAAATTTTCCCACACGACCTAGAATATCTACCATACAAGCACAATGATCCACAGTAGGAGAAATACCAAAATCTCTATACATAGAATTAAAATGTTTTTTCCCCTCTTCAACTAAGCCTTGGTGACTGCATGCAGAAAGAATTCCTATGAAGGTGACCTCATCAGGCAATATGCCTTCATCTAACATCGTCATAAAGGCCTCAAGAGCTTTATTTCCTTGCCCATTTTGTGAATATCCACATATAATGGTGTTCCATGCAACTGTATCTCGCCGAATCAAACCTTCAAATAATGTCTCAGCTTCTTCCATACAACCGCATTTTGCGTACGTGTCAACAAGCGCACTACCGACAAACATATCACTTAGGTGTCCACTCTTAAAAGCCGTGGAATGTAGTTGTTGTCCACCTTCTAGAGAAGCCAAAGAGGAGCAACCACTTAAACAGCCAGCAAGAGTGAACTCGTTTGGCTTTATACCTTCTAGTTGCATTTGTTTGAAATAATTAAACGCCTTTTCTCCCTGGTTTTTCTGTGCATGACTAGTAATGATAACCGTCCAAGTAAAAAGATCTCTAGCACTTAACCTGTTGAAAGCTAAATCAGCATCTTCCAAGCACATACACTTGGCATACATGTCAATAAGAGCTGTTTGAACAAAATCATTATCGTCCAGGTTATTTTTTATTATATGGGTATGTACTTGCCTCCCAAAGTACACATCTAGAAGACAAGAACACGATCTCAAAACACTAATAAAAGTATACATGTTCGGTGCAAACCATTCCTCTAACATGTGACAGAAGATAGCAAGTGCTTGATCATACATTCCAGAATCATGAAACCTAGATAAATATGTGTTCCATGAAACCAAATCTCGGTCCGTCATGGATTCAAACAACCTTGCACCCTCATTCACACATCCATTTTTCATGTACATTGTGACCAATGCATTATTGACTGACACATTGGTTTCAAATCCATATTTCCAAACACAAGCATGGATGCTTCGGCCATATTTCAAGTCCCCCAAGTTTGTAGCAGCACTTACAAGGCTGCAAATAGTGTAATGGTTTGGTCTAGTACCACTTAATCTCATCAGGTGAAATAACTTGGTTGATTCTTCACTCTGTCCTTGCTGATCAAGGCATGTAATCATGGCACTCCAAACCACTATATCAGGCTTCTTAATCTTCTTAAAGACTTCTAATGCATCAACTGCAAGCCCACACTTTGAGTACATATCAACCAAACCACAACCTAAGAATTCGTCGCCTTCAAACCCACATTTGATAATCAACGAATGGACTACCTGCCCCTGTCTCAAACTTTTGGAGTTTGCACAACCCTTGAGAACGGTAGTTAAAGCGAATTTGCTACACTTCACATCTGATTCCATCATACCACAAAATAACTTCAAGACTCCTGTCCCATCACCCCCTTGAGCGTAACCATTGAGTAGCACATTCCATGTCACAGCATTTTGCTGGGGCATGTTGAAGAACATTTTAAACGCAAGTTCCATCTCGTTACATTTAGCATAAAGGTCAACAAGTGCAGATCCAACAAACAAATCTAGTAATAATCCAAATTTAAAAGCTTGTGCATGCATCTGCTTTCCAAGTTCTAAAGCCACACACAAAGAACATGCTTTTAATCCAGTAGCCAGAGTGAACTCATTGGGCATGATTCCTTCCCTTTGCATTTCCTGAAATAAATAAATACTGTCATTAGCATATCCTTCTGCTACAAGACCTTGAATTAATGCCGTCCAAGAAACAACATCCCTATCAGGCATTTTAGCAAGCACTAATCGAGCATACGAAGAGTATCCACACTTTGCATATACATTCACCAATGAAACCCACAAATGGGAATCTGGATTAATTATTTTCTTCACAACAAGCCCATGAATGGCTTTTGCAACACCCAAAGACCGTTTTGATGCACATTCATGCAACATCCTTGAATAATATTTCAACCTCTCCTTGTTATTCAAGCATACTCTGCTTTCCATGACATCTTCAGTCTTTTGGTGTTCAAAGTTATATCCATATGAGAAATTCTGAACTTCATTCTTAAATTCATGACCAAATTGACCTTTTGACATTGAAATTCCAATAAAGTCGGAAGGATACCTGGAATCTAGTAGTACTTTGGAAATACTCTGTCGAATGGGTAAGAACAAAGATCTAGTAGTATTTTGAAACTTCCTGGGAAATTGAGGTGAACTGTGTAACCAACTAGATATCAACAGATTCTGAAACCCGAGAGGTGAACCATGGATTCTCATAGCAATGAAGTTTCGTTCCATCAATTTAGATTTGAATTAATCCTACAACAAAAACAAAATTCATTAAACATCCATGTAAAGAAGGAAGCTCAAGTATAGAAAGAACAATGGCATATGCAGAGCTAATTCCATTGAAGGTTTTTATCATAAAGAACATCTCTGTATCGTTCCAATTTTATCAGATGCCTCCGGAGAGACTTTATCATAAAGAACATCTATGGGTACCAATGTAATAATTGTACAAAATTCATCTTGGGAAATAATAAAATATGCATGATTCATGATTGTGTGAACAAGCAGAGTGAAAGGCGCAACAGATAGAAGCTATTTGGAGATAACAAGCCATGCGCACTTGGTTCTAAGGACTGATTGACAAAATGACCGCAACATAGAGAATTGACTATCCCATAAGAAAAAAAAATTTATGTGGATAAACTTTTGTAAGGATCTTGATCTTCGAAATCTGATTCGTCATCCTATCCAATTTTGCGTTTGTACTTGATGGAAAACATTTTACAATTTTATGTGTGACTTCTTTTCCCTTCTACATTAACTTTATACCTCGACTCTCCACAAGGTAGACAATGATCTAGTGATACACATTCTTTCCAGAAATACAGCACCATTGTACTTAACACACTGAATTATTCATATCTCATACTCAATTCATATTGTATCTTCTTTGTATCATAGTATGAAGTAATTTCACTGGTACATGCAATTTCTTGTTTATATTTATGTTATTTCCAAACTTTCAAATAGAAAGCAAAAAAGAAGGATGCAATAAAGAGTCTTTGTGACTATTTACCTAAAACTTCACCATAAAGCTGTTGATGCTTGTACTCCCTACAAATATAGGAGGGAGATAAACAAATAAATAGTTTACGCATCAAGTTGCTAGTGAAATTTGATCTATGGCCTAAGAAGCACAGAAGGTTGTGTGAGAGTTCTAATAGGGATATATTGAAAATATTAGTTGTGGCATTATGATAATTATTTAGGGGTAAATTGGATATAAATAGGGGTAGTAGGGAGAGAAGATGATAATATGTTTTGGAATAGTCTAGTGTAAGGGAAACTAGGGAGAGAGACAGTCCTCTCGAAAGGCTATTGATATTTCGTCTTTGATATTGCAATATAGTTATACCGTTACTTTCTTGTAATGGGGAGCCTAAGAGGTTGTTCCAAAAAGAATCCCCAATTTGCCAACTGCTTTGATGTCATAAATAAATATGACACCAAAAAAGATCCTAAGTGGAGACCGAATTGGGACTGCATCGGAAGAAATAGTGCCAAGAACTCTTGCAGCTTTTTCAACATCTGCAGCTATATTTAACCGCATGGAATGTTTCTATGAAGAAAAATTTTTCATCACATTCAATATTTCCTATAGGCCTTATAAATAGACGTGAAATTAAAACTCCATGAAATTGATGGGCCGGATTATCTTCACAGTAGCATAAAGGAAAAGTCCCTAAAAATTTTGAAGTATTTCCATTGGGAGCTTTGTCATGGGGGTTTCCATACGAATGGAAGAGTTCAAAGGAGAATGTCTTACTGCTATTTATCTCCCAGTTGGTGCGCATTATGTAAAAAGGATTTGGAGACCCAAAGGCATCTCTTCATTCATTGCCCGTTTGCCCACAATTTTTGGTCAAGGATAAATGAAGCTGATAGGTCCCCGATTACTGAAGTATATGTACATAAGAAAGTAGGGGGGCAGGGGACACGTAAGGAATAGGAGGGCACACGGTTATTTTGGTGGGCCCAAAGGAATATAGTTAGTTAGGAGGCTATATACCCTGCTGTAGTGGGAGAGTGTTTTTCATCTTTTTAGTATCTTTTGTGTCTAGGCTCTTGTTGAGCATTTCTGGGAGAGCAAGGGACTCTTGAATTTCCCTAGTTTGAATATTGTTGCATAAATGAAGGTGGAATCTACCAAAAAGCCTTCGATTCTACCTGAGCAGCTCCCCACAAAATTCAAGAGAATCAAGACCCCCTTGTCAGCACTTTAATTGGCCATCCTTTAAAGGATGTTAAGAAGTCTGTTTGGTCACATATTGCTATGCCTTTCTTTTGGGAGCTTTGGCGGAAAAGAAACAACCACTTATTCAATGATAAGGCATCATCTTTTGATGTTCTTTTTGAATTAATCATATTTAGTGCTTCCACTTGGTGTAAACATCTACATCCTTTCAAGGATTATAGCATTACAATTACTAATCTCATTGCAAGGTGGATCAGTTTTTTGTAAGCCACCTATAAGTGGTTGGAAGGTCTTTCCTTCCCTTTTGTATTTTACATTATATGAATGAAATCTCAGTTTCCATCTTCAAAAAATAAAAAATAATAAATTCAGGGTAGCTATATGTCAGGAGTATAATCAGTGAATTTGCTTAGTTTTTAACCATAGATGCTTTTTCCCAGAAATATGCAAGAGATTATCGTATTGCAAACTGATTCAAATAACATCAAAGTTTTGGTTGAAGGAACAGGATGCAACCATAAACCACAAGGATCTTTCCTGTCAGTATCATTTTCTAGTTTGCATAGAAAAAGTCAAATAACCAAAGACTGCATATTGTAGAATGTAGATAACAAGTGCAAGAACAGGAAAATAGGACAAGACTTACCTGCAGATATCCAGTTGGAAGAAATGGCCTAATGCTCTACCTCTAAGGTTACAAAGTTAAAACCATCTTTTAGATTTGTAAAAAAAAAAAATCATTTAAATTCTTTATTTTCAAGAAGAGGCTCAATAATCTAAGTTCACAATGATCTTAAAACGACCATAAAGTAATATTCTTGTTAGAAAAACCCAATGAGAAGTACTCTGAGAGGAACAATAAATGTTTGTCGATAATGGATTGCACACGCACAAAATTTCAAAATTGAAAACATAATAATTTTTCTAATTTATAACTTTTTTGATAGAAGCTCCAAACGCAACAACTAAGAATACACAATGATAGGTAAGGTAGATAGCAAACGGTTTTTCCAACCAAAGTATTGTTCAAACTAGTTCAAGCATCAATAACTTCCTCCTTAAAGAGTGTAAGATCGAATCCCTAACCATTAGTTTGAATCGTGATACTCAAAAGAAAAGAAGATAGCAAACACAATTTAAAGGTAAGAGACAGTTTTCATGGCAATAACAAACTTTAAACTTTTCTAAACAGTTTCCAAGAAAGAGGTAGAAGATTACCTTTTCTTATTATGACTCCAGAACCCAAATGAGCGGTAGTAACATCAATAGCAGAGATGCCAGATGTAGCCTTTTGCTCCAAAAGACCTCCCACGTGAGTTCAACGACTCTTTGGAAGAGCTTTCCTCTACAAAGAAGAAATGGGTAAGTTGAAAACGGTGAAACAAGTGGGAAAAATTGTAGATTTCACCAAAAAAAAAAATGGAGGGGGTGATGGACTGAAACGAGAATTATCAACAGAGCACAATTCATAAAAATGACAATCTAAAATCTTCAACCTTACCAGTCTGAGGAGGATGAAAGAAAAAATAAATAAATCAATGGTGAGACGAAAGCTTGAGAGGTGGTGTATTATCCATTATGCACATGAGCTGAAGCTAGAATGGAGGAAGAGAGGGAAATGAGTAAGGACTACAGAGAGAGGACTGAAATGAAGTTGGAGATATTATTTTGCAATATAAACAACAACAATGATAAATAAAAGCAATTTTTTTAAGAAAAAAACAAAGTGGTAAATACGAATGAGTGGGAAATTAACTCCAGAAAGATTACTTTTTTTTTAGATCAAACAAGTGAAACATTAGACAAAAAAAAAGTTCCTAATATCTTTTTTTGTCTGAAAGGTTACTTTTTTTTTAAGTTATAGCAAAAACCCGAAACCGAACGAACCGTTGGAAGGTAATATATCATCATTATGGTTTGAAGAACCCGTTGGGTTTCGGCATCAACCGATTTCGGGATAAACAACAATAGCGACAGATTTAACTGACGGAATTCTCACCGAGAAAAAAGGGAAACCGTGAATCAGACGATACGATTCGATGCAGTAACGGACATGGCCGAGCAAATCGATCCAAGGGTTCAGACATTCGATCCAGTCGCTCGAAGGTC
>NW_019104553.1:843907-866801 GCF_001995035.1 Momordica charantia | reverse complement strand
GTACCTGATCGTGGAGTGAGGTCCTCTACTTATGGGTGGTAGTCCCGCTAATCTCGAGACGGTTATACCCGGCAATCTCGGGACCGTCGGTTACACTCGGTAATCTCGGGACCGACGGTTACACCCGATAATCACGCCGCTGACAGTAGCTCACATCGGCCCCTACCGAGCTTCCCGGTAGGTCGGACCTCGGCCAGGTTCACCTCGGCCCTCATACTTAGCATCTGTCAACGCTAGTGGTGGTGATCTCAGTGGTCCGAACTGGGCATGACTCATGAGTCATCTTGGAGCACCAATAAGGGTCATCCACGTGTCCAGGGTATTCTCTTCCCCAAACATTCACTAAAAGGTTGGACGGTCAAATCTCTAACCCACATGTTGAATTAAAAAATATTATATTATATTATTGTTATTTATTCTCCACATTAATAATGAAATATTCATATGATACATTTATTAATCGATCTAGTTATCTATCACATCACTTCAATTCAACTAAAATTAATCTAATAAAATAAAAATTAAAAAAAAAACTTAATATAAAGAATGAAAACAACTTTTTATGTCTCATCTATAAAAAGTAGATCCCAAAATTGAGTTCTATTAACCAAGTGGTTGGTTAGCCTTTTTTTTCCCTCTTATTATTTTTCAGAAGAAAAAAAAAGATAATCACGAATCAAAATTTCTTTTTTATTTTCTGAAATTGGACAAAAAGTCATAGTCTTTCTGTTTTCTGTTTTGAATGTTATTATTATGTTTTTTGTTTTTAAATGGTAGTGGGAAACCATAGCAATCACTACATCTAATGGCAGATTATTAAAACTTCAAATGGTGGGAAAATTATTAACTCTCTTTCTCTCTCTTTTCTTTTTTTCCTTTTTTTCTCTCTATAAGATTCTAAATATAATTTGTTTAAAAAAAAAGTTAAGGTGAAAAAAAAATTTGAATACTATTCTCCAACAAACTCTCATTCTAAACGTTGTTGTCGATCAAGACAGTGAAATCTCAATTTTATGGAAATATAGATAGAAATATCGAAAAAATATCAATTTCGATTGATATTTCGAAAAAAAAATTTAAATGTAAAAAATTTTAAAAATTATATTTAAATTAACAAACCAGCATTATTTAACTTAAAATTATTATTATAATATGATGTCTCTATGATATATATATCGAAATGTCAAAGGTAGATATCAAATATATAGTGTTGTGTGTAGAAAAGTAAAGGAAGGTTGAAATACTAGGTCTCTCCTAAAGACCACCTACCAGAGGGTCAATCTTCATACTTAGCCGTAAAACCAGTTGAAAAATCTCCATACGGCTAAGGACTTACCTACCTTCGATCTTATGCACCCGACAACCCGAACCTTTAGGACAAACGAGTAACTGCAGGTCGGATACCCTATCGGATCTCCAACCTATGAATAGATCGCTTCATTTCTGTATCAGGTATCACATTTTAGCTTGATCTTAATATATTGGTCAAACTTAAACTGATTTGAGTACTAGAAGGTTTACCTCTCTTATGCAGATCTTTTCTAGCCAAGTGATACTCAAGTTCATTCCAGCCTCATCCGTTGACCCATTCAGACTTTCGACTAATTTTGTTGCACAAAAATACAAACATACGAAAATATTAATGAAAATAATGCTAGCTTGTTCACGAAAAAGTTGAAATTGAATTGTGTCAAACTAGTTCGATTTTTTAACATTACAAACAAAAGTTAGTCGATTGGTTTGGTTTTTATAATTGTCCATTCGAGTCCTTTCAATGGTCAATTTTACCAATTTGAAATAGTTTGATGGTAAACGGTTGGTTTTGACTTTTTGTTTTCTTTTAAATTAAAATTATATATTCTTTCAACTTGATGATTGTGTTTAATCATTAAATTTAAAATTTTTAATTTCATAATGTTATTAACATTGTACTATACAAAATAGAATGATACAGTCATATAAATTACAATTTCATATGTTACTTAAAAAAAAGGATATATTAGCCAATCTAAACAAATCTCAATTAGTTAAAGTATATATTATCAACCAATAGGTCTCGAATTCGAATCTCAAACCCCACATCTCGTTTAACTTAAAACAAGGTATATTACACGTCTCTACCATAGTTCAAAGTTCAGAAACATCATTAAAGTTTTTAAAAATTTCAAGATTAAATAAACACAACCATTAAACTTTATGAACTAAGAATTGTAATTCTTACCTTTATATTTGGCTAAATACTTGATTAAGTCTTTAATGTTTGGGTAATATTTTAATCTACTCCCTCCTTTAAAAAGTTTCAATTTAATTAGTACCTTACATTTTAAACAATTTTCAACTATACTCTTCTAACTCTTCTAGTTAAAATTGGCATGATAAGCTTTTACTTGACATGATATTTAGGGAATCGGTAGTAATTTAAAGGAAGAATTACCTTAGAGATGATTTTTGAATTTGATGGCTCCTAACACTCATAGGTTCAAGAATGATAAAACAAGATTTTTATTTATGTTTGAAAAAATTAGAAACGGGAACAAAAAAAACAAGAAACTTGTTTAATTTTACTGTTTCGAAAACTTCTATACACTTTTTGAGAATATTTTAAAATATAAAAAACAAGAAATATAAATACTTATCAAATGCTTAGATTTCTTAATAAAATTATAAACGACAAACAGAAACGAGAACTTTATCAAATGGACTCTTATTTTTTTACTCATTAGATATCATGTCATTTTTTTTTTTTGATAAAAGAAAACTGAGAAACGAAACACAAATTAAACATTCGGGAGTTCCAAAAGAAGAAGGTTGAACAACCACGAAGGCATATCTTCCTCTTCCCCACGCTTCCAAAGGGCAAAATCTTCTCCATCTCTGGCTCTCTTTGCAATCTCATGGGCCACTAGATTCAAATCTCTCGATGCATGTTGGATCGACACAACATTTGCAGTCGATGCCAACTGAACGCCATCTTCAATGACCAATTTTATCTCTGTAAGGTCAGATTCTTTACCATTCAAAAGATTTATGACTTGAAGGCAATCTGATTCCACATAAATCGATAAATTTCCTTCTCCTTCCATTGTTATCGCTCTTAATCCTTCGCAAATAGCCATAGCTTCAAGGATTAGATATCATGTCTTAAAGTTTATCACTAGCCAATTTTAACATTCATCAATGAAAAAAAAAAGATAAAATTGAAAAATGTGTTAAATACATGAGAGACTAAATTGAAAGGAAAAAAACACCCAAACATTAGAGACTTAAACAATACTTTAGCCTTTATTTTTCTTGAAATGATAAGTCAACTAAACTAAATTCAAGTAAAAAACTAAACCAAACCAACTTATTTACCTTTCTAATCTCCAATATTATCCTCTACGGTTAAAACAGTGGTAACTTTTTCTGAGACAAGGAAAATTCAAATTGTTACTCCTACCATTGCAAAGGTAAAAATAAAATCGATAAATCGAATCCTCATCCCCACGACCGTAACTTTATATTGTAATATATATATATATATATATATATATGCATATATACATACATATACATATATATATATAATGCTTTTTTGGGGGAAAAATATTTTGTTTTATGAGTTGTTAGTTAGCATGCTTTAAAACAGTGATTTTGAAGCTTGAATTTGCATGTGTTAGTGTCAGTTAAACAATGCTCACAATCATTCCTTTAATTATTATTATTAGGTTAGAAAAACGTTTGACTGAACTTTAATTTAAGCCGCGATTTAGTTTCACAACTTTAATCTGTAACAGCATAGAATTTATACTTCCAAATTTGTGTTGTACTAAAAAAAAATATTTTTAAATTTGTAACAATTTAATATCTAAAATTTTAATATGTAATAATTTATTCCCGTAGTTTAAAATTTGTAATAATTTAGTTCCTACTTACAATAAAAGTTCACATAAAAACTAAGTGTCTATTTTTTATTGTATAACGATTTGGTCTTAATAAGTGTATTTAAATACACTTGATACATTTTCCTCAAAAAAAAAAAAAAAACTTTGATACTTATATAAGAAATTTCATCAAATCTTAACAATATTTTTTTTATCACAGAGACTACAATAAATCGTTACACGTTTTAAACTAAAAAGAATAAATTTTTTTTAGTATAACATGTTGGAGAGGAGATTCGAACTCACAACCAACTAAAAAGAATAAATTGTTGTATAATAAAGTTCATGACTAAATTGTCATAAATTAAAAAATGTGAGGACCAAATTATTACCCACTAAATTTGAGATACTAAATCGCTATTTCAACAAAGGTACAACGACCAAAAGTAAAATTTTAACTTTATTATTATTATTGGGCTAAATTACAAAATACTCCATAACTTTGCCATTTGTTTCAAAAATATTCTTATCATTTTAAAAATTTTAGTAGTATCTTTGACCTTGCAAACATCCGATAACATTAGCAATTAAAGTTGAAACTTGTTGGGATTAAGTGAGAGAATGTAGAAGAAAAAGTTATCTTTTTTAAAGGGAGATTAGTGTAAAATTCGACAAAACTAGGTATAATTTGACTTTTTTTCGAGCATAGCTCAAACGTCATTGACATAATCTCCAATCGAGATTGTGAGTTATAGCATCGTTTAAAATATTAATGGATATTTCCCCATATTTTCTCAATCCTTTTTTCTTCATATTCAAATCCAAAAAAAAAAAAAATCCATTTTTCTTCCAATTCCCCTTTCACCGCATAAATATCTCCTCCCCCTTTTACCCCCAATTCCCCATTTCATTCTCTCATGGCTCAATCCTCAGATCAGATTAAAGAATTCAGAACCTGAGCTTCTTCAACAATTTCAGCTTCAATTTACCACTTCACTCTGAAAAACCCAACAAATTCTGTATCTCCGACCTTATGATGAAGGATTTTCCTTCTTGTTTCGGCGAAAATGGCGTCCAAATTGCAGATTCTTCTTCTTCTTCTTCTTCTTCTGCTTCCTCCTCCTCTTCTTCGAGCATCACTAAAGCTGCTCAAAACCTAGTCACCTGCGTGTACCAGTGCAAATTACGCGGCCGATTGAGCTTCATTGTTCTCACATGGACCAAGCATTTGATGGGGCAAGCCCTCTGTCTTCAAATCCAGAATTCCGCCAATCACTGCCTCTGTAAGCTCGACATTAAGCCATGGCTGTTCTCCAAGAAGAAAGGATCTAAGATCGTCGACATCGAATCGAGCAAATTGGAGATCCACTGGGACCTAACAAACGCCAAATTCGGCTGCGGACCGGAGCCGGAGGAGGGATTCTTCGTCGCGGTGGTGTTCGACCGCGAGCTCATATTCCTCGTCGGCGATTCCGCGACGGAGCCTTACAAGAAGATCGCCGCGGCGGCGGCGGTGTTCGTCGCGAAGAGAGAGCACGTCTTCGGGAAGAAATCGTACTCCGCTAGGGCTCAATTCAGCGAGAGAGGGCAAACGCATAACCTCTCGATCGAGTGCGACACCGGCGGGATTAAGGAACCGAGCTTGGTGATTCGAATCGACAGCAAGACGGCAGTGCAGATAAAGCGGCTGAAATGGAAGTTCAGAGGGAATCAGACGATTGTGGTGGACGGAATTCCGGTGCAGGTGATGTGGGATGTGCACAATTGGCTGTTCGGGAACGCTGCCATGAGCAGCGCCGTGTTCATGTTCCAGACGCACAAGAACAGCCAATCTGGTTTTGATTCTTCTCCTTCTCCTTCTCCTCCTTCTTCATCTTCTCCATACTCTCAACAGATTAAAGATTCAAAGTTGCAGTTGCAGGGTTTGGATTTCTCCCTAATTCTATATGCTTGGAGGAATGAATGAATACAGAAACAAAAACACTTTTATCTAAAGTGAATTTTTTAAATCGGCGTTTGTTATATTTATTAATTATTTTTTTTTCCATACATGACATATCAAAATTTATAGCGTTTTGTTCTTCTCATTTGATCTCAAATTGCACTTTTTTGTTTCCTTTTAGAACTGGGATTTCCTTTTTTTGACTCTCAAGTTTGGGTGGTTGATATCAAATTCTAGTGAAAACTTCAAATTAGTTTGATTTTGTCGATGGAATGAGTTCTCATGAGTGTAATTTGAAATGGAAAAGTATGAAGAAAAAGGAGTTAGCATATGTTAGATAAAAATTAATTGTCATATGGGGTTTACTTGGAATAGAAAAGATCGATGGAACCATGATGGCCACTTATCTTAGGAATTAGAAATTTTCATGTGTTTCTCGACACCCAATACTGTAAGGTCGTCTCGTAAGAGTAGTCGAGGTGTACATATGCTGACTCGAACATGAGGAAAAAAAAGATTATTGGAAATTTTGAGATAAGATAAAGATTTGAATGGATGGTACATTAGTCCTGGGAAAGGGAGGAACTGAATCAAAGTTTGTTATTAAATTGAAATTAGAATCTATGTATTGTATTGAAATTTGAACGTGCATTGTTGAAACATCGAGAATTTAAAAAATTGATTTTTTTCGTTGAACTGATTTTTGAACACCTACTAAATAAGGATTCAGCGTATTATTAAATTGAAATTCAAGTCTCACTATTTTGAGGTAGAGAGAACCAAAATTGGAACAAAATTAGTGTTTGAACCTCCAACTTAGTAGAGTTAAACTCGTGTGTAAACAAAATATTATTGGTAGAAAAGCTATTTGTTACCATTCTTGAATTTTGTATCACCCAATATGTTCTTTTCTTTAAAAAGAACATCCAATATGAAAGAAGAATACTGATTATTTCTGATTTTGAATTAATAAATGATTGAAAACTATTTTACCATCTCAAGTAAAATCTTATCCTATAGCTTTATTGCTTTTCCTCACTAAATATAATCAAATTTCCAATTCAACGTTCAAGAATACAATTATATGTAATAAACATCAATTGTCACAGGAAGAAGGACAATGAAACTCTTTACCCGTGTTTATATATATGTATATACAACTGCCAGTGAAATCGAGTCTCCAATCTTGCCGCCGGGTTGCCCGGTACATGTAGAAAACAGTCATTAACAGCATCAGATTCACAAAATATGAAAATGAACAAGATATTCAGAAACAATTACAACTTGTACAAAATCTCATCTTCTTTGCTTCTTTGAGTTGGTGATGGTGAAAAAGGTGTCATCTTCTTTGCTTCTTTGAGTTGGTGATGGTGAAAAAGGTGTTCATGGATCTTGAACCCACACTCTCACTGATCTATCCGCTTCAAGTCCTGCAGATGCAATTTTGTTCTCAGTTGGGTGACACGACACAGAAATGACAGCATCCGTGTGGCCTTCAAGTTTCTGAATCATGTTTTTCCCCTGTAGATCCCATATGTAGATGCATTTATCCTCCGACCCGCTGATGATGTATTTTCCATTGGTGACAGAAAATGTCGACACAATGCAATAGGTTCTATTCAAGTGTCCTGTGTATATCTTCAAAGACTTCCCAGTCGAGTAGTTCCATAGCTTCTGCACCCCCAAATGCACAAATATGATATAACAAAAATGTGAATGTCTAACCTTAAAAAGGTATGAACTAATTGTATCAACCACCAACAGAAAGTTGCGCTCGAGTCTATGAATACAAAATTGTACGAGTTTTTAATCTATGCATCATCACTACCAGAGTCTATCCCAACAACATTCCATAGTTTACACAGCTACTAAGATGCAAGAAAGGAAATGGGACTATTAGACAAGAAAAGCTGTACAAATTGGTATAACCAATCCTCTAGTCAAAGAGTAATGGTACGGTAAACATAAGCAAGAAAGAGGCTAAATTTTATCTAGATAACAGAACATTCCATGCTCTGAACTAATGTTTACTTCCATGAAGGTTGCAAAAGCCTATAATTAGGAAAATTATAAACAGGGTGAACTCAGTCGGTTGTTAAGTCACCAAAAAACCAGAGTCTGAGCTACATATGCTCATAGTTCATACACTCATAGTGCGAATTAAAAGGACATGGGTACAAAAGACTGCATAATTCCGCAAATGCTATCGAAGCTGTTGAGCATGAAAACGCCTGTAAATTGTTATTATCAAAAGCACAAACTTCTTACATACTCTTAAAATTTGTTTTCTTGCAAATGCTACTAAAAGTTTGGAATGATTACAGAATCTTAAAAATCCAGGATTTTTGAATTTCCTGTAGAGCCTCATTGTCCTACTTGACAGGCTTGTCATCGAGGATACAGAATGATTGTTCTTTCAAAACTTTGTCTGTGCTGAGTCAAGACTCCTGATCCTAAAATAACAGAGTACGACTCAACTAGTTTGAGCAATAACACCACTATACAGTTTTTATCAATCATTGACTAAATTTCACTAAGAAGTTAAAAACTTGAAGAAGATTAATAGTAATCTGTTTGTAGAAACCTGACCAACCCAGAAAAAGCTCCTCCAGTATTCAAAAATGGAATTCCTTCAAACGTCTTAAGTTTTCTTTCCCCACATAGGATTATCGGATCACGACAGAGAAATGGCCAGGCATTAGGAAATAAAACATCTTGAATATCTTTATAGGCCAAGTTTGCGTTTTCGGGGGCTAAGCTCAATCCAGGGCAGAACCGTAGTTCTGAAGGAGCCATGTAAAAGGAAAAATAAGCAAAGAAGAAGACAATTTCAGCATGAACTTCTTGCACATTTTGATTTTAGATTAAAAAAAAAAACAGTAGGAATGCTTATGATCCAACGAAGCCACAAATGGAAAGCCCCTCAATTTAGCTTACTAGTTCCGATTTCCTTATCAAACTCCATTCTGAAAATACCATTTCCATCAATCTCAACAATCAATCAATCAATCAATCAGGCAACAAGCATACTATCATCAAGAAGGCAATTCCAAAACTTCAAAACCCAAAAAGAACAACTTACAAGGGTGTCATTGAGAGTAGCAACAAGTATGAACTTGCCATTGGGAGAGAACTTAGTAAAAGACACAGCAGGGACCTTATCATCAATGAGAGTCTTCAAGCAAATCCCGTTGGAGGCATCCCAGATCTTACAGGAACCATCATGACTACCAGAAACGATAAGCGAACCATCGCGATTAAAATGCACAGAAGTGACAGGCATGGAGTGAGCCCTAATAGCATGGAGGCACTTCCCAGTCTTGACCTCCCAAATCCGGATCGTGTCATCGAAGGAACCAGAGACAATGAGGTTGGATTGGGGGTTGAAGTTGACGCAGAATACGAAATCGGAGTGGCCGCGTAGGGTTTTGACGCACTCGCCGGTGGAGGAACGAACGTCCCAGATGCGGAGAGTGCGGTCGTCGGAGGCGGAGCAAATGTAATGGGAATCGGAGGACCAGGCGAGATCGGAGACGCCTTCGGAGTGGCCGACGAGGCGGTGGCGGAGGGTGAGAGAGGTGGAGGACCAGATGATTAGGGTTTTGTCGAGGGAGGCGGAAGCTAAGAGAGTGCCATCGTTCGAGAATTTCACACAGGACACGGCGCCGGTGTGCGCCGTCAACGTTCTCAGGTGCCGGTACGGTTTGTGCGGTTGCTGCTGGTTCCCGCCGCCGCTCGCCATGGGAGAGAGACCTCGACTTGGCTGCTGTAAGTTTTGAGCATCATCCAATGTATATATTGGGCTTTTTTTAAATAATTAATTGGTTAAATACAAACACACAGATATATATATATATATTGACAAAAATTAATTGGTTAAATATAAAGATTGATTTTAGTCATCAGACATTTTTCAAAGGCTAAACCAACAAAATCATAAAATTTATTCCTTGAAGATTTTCAATTATGTTTTTTTAGAAAACATTTGTTTCAAAAAAATTGATTTGTTATCAAATTATTATTTTATTAATATATTTGAATACGTGATCTTATTAGCTACTTCAAACAAGTCTAGTAGCTGTGGACAAAATCCATTTCCATGGAATGTTCATGTTCATGCGACCAAATAATTAATAAAAAAAATATTTAATGACAAGCAAACTTTTTGTTAATATATTTTTATATTGTTTTATGAAATAGTCTAATTTGTAATTTTTAATACATTAAAGGTAAAATTGAGAACTTCAAGAGATCGGTGAGAACTGACTTGAGAATTACTTAAAAAATTAGAGATTGTTTAGTATATTTTGCCTTTTTTTTTAATTTGCATTATTCATTTTTATTAAGTTCTTTATTTAAAAGAAAGTTTTTTTTTTTCCTTTTTTTTTATAAGTATTTCCTAACAAATAAGAGGATGGAGATTTTTACTTAAAAGAAGAAAACTAATATATAATCATTTGAGCAATATCTAAATTTAACAACAATAATAAGTATGATAAAATTGTTAATTTGAACCTAACTCAATGAATAAGACAACTAAAGTTGATGGTTTCGATCTCTCACTCCACAACTATTGAACTTTAAAAAATATACGATAAAAAAAATATATGATGTGATACTTTAAAATATGAGTTTATTCTTTAAAATGAACATGTCCATTTGACGACTAGGTTATCAACTCATACAAAAAATTTGACCTATGAGAAATAAACTTACTTACAATAATAGAGGTCAAGTCTCTTTTAATCTCTTGTATTTTAGTATTTTTTTTCACTTTGGTCTCGTTTTAACATCTTAATCATGCCCTTCCCACGGTTGAATATTAAAATTAGTTGCTAATATGAACTTAGTTAAGTGGTTTAGACACCTTGCTCCTTCTCAAGAAGTCGGAGGTAAAAATCTCAATCCCTACATTTAGTGTACTTTAAAAAAAATGTAAAAATTAGCTTATAATTCCTTTTGAGATATTATGATTCATTTTCTAAATTTATGCCAACTTATGACAATAGTGTATCAAACAAATATAATTTCATCGTGTATAAATGAAATTAGTTACCTTCATTTCATAACCTATGCTTTTAACATAAAATGTATAATTGAGGAATGTTAAAACATAAATGATCAAATTGAAACATTTTAACCAAACAAGTACAAAAAACACACAAACATTAGGCGTTAAAATATATATTTTGTCCATAAATGTATAATTTGAACGTACTGCTAATGTATTTGTTTTATTATACTAATAACCAAAGGCACTAAATTTTTTACAACATGGTGACATTTTTCACATGTCTGGTGAATTGATATTTTCATAATATCGCAAATATATATATATATATATATATATATATATATCATCAAAATATCACTAAAACAATATTAATATTAATAAATATTAACTTATTTAAAAAGTAAAAGATTAATTTGTTAGTTCATTTTTTATTATTATATTTATATATATTTTAGAAATATCCAAGGTCAAAATTTTATTATTGATATTTCCTTACATTTCCAAGAATCTTGTTATATGCATGTCACGTCAAAACGAGCATAGCTCAATGGTAATTAACATATATCTCTAACCAAATTGTAAGTTCGATCCCTCACACCTGTGTTTGTACTAGAAAATAAACAAATAAAAAAAATTATATGCATGTCACTATTTTATACATCTAACATTTTCTTCATTGAATGATTTTGACTAAATAAATTGATATGTTGCGGATAAATTTGAAATCTTCATAACAATAAAAATGAAACTATAAAAAGCATATTTAAGAGCAATCTATATATTAGCCTAATTGATTTTGTAAATCATACCCATATTCTTCCAGAAGAGTTTTCAACACTCCTCTATATGTTTTATTTTTTAAAAAATGACAAAATAGTGATTTGTTTTAATCCACTGGCATTTCAAAACTATACCAAAAAATTACTCACTAACCCAACCAAACCGGTAAGTCACACAACATTCAGCCACAAAAATGTTTAAACAGGGAAATACTCAACTTAGTCGCAATGTAAAGCATGTGAAAGAAACCCTAGTTGAGCAGCGAAAAGAGTCATTCAACATGATCAAAAAATAACCAATATCGACGAAAATAGTTTGTGCAACCACAAGAACACACAACATGGAGAGAGAGGGAGCAAGAGAAAAATTTTGACAAATCGAGAGTATTAGTTTGCCACTTATCAAAGTTTAAACTCGGATCTGATGAAATTAATTCTTCATTGAGGCGAAGTATAGACTTAAAAAATGAACTTTTCCCCCTAGTTTCAACCATAACTAAGCCTGATGAATATAAATCAATGTGAAATACTATAGAACTTTTTTTTTTTTTGTGTAATAACTGAGAGTCGGAACTTTGCTCCTCTAGACCTAGGGGCACCTACACCTGCCTTAAGACCCGGACTTGAGAGAGGAAATACTATAGAACACTTAAAAGGAGGGGGAAAAGGAAAAACAAAAGCCAACAGCAGCAGGACCCACCTGACCAAGATTTGCTCTTTCTCAAGAAAAAGGGACACGACATGAGAGCAATAACTGCTGCATTCATCAGACAATGCTATATAATGATTTGAATTGCTGATGCATACAAAATGTTATATCAATTAGAAGAGTAACTTCCAACTCCTATTGAGTTGTGATCAGGATTCAAATGCACTACAAAAGCAATGGTATAACAAAATTTACATTCATGGCAGATTAACATCATCGGAGGAACTAAAGCTCTCTAGCAAACGACGACAAAGCCATCGATATCTACGATATAATAACGAGGGAAGGGGAAAGCTACTAAATCTCCACTCTTCTCTCCTCTTTATTTTTTGTATTTTTCCTCTTCTAGAGAAAGGGTTGGGAGGAAGGAAGCTACCTGGATATAGCTTTTGGGTTGTATCTCAGTAAATAAATGGGGATGTCAAGTCAACCAGGCTACTGGTTCAAAATTTTTCCAATCTTCGGTAAATCGAAGCACCATATCGCACTCATGCCCGCACCCAATGCCCACGACAGATTGTAATGTGTGAAAGCATCCTCCCTACACCGTACAAGTTAGGGGATTAAAATGGAAAACTATCAATATTGAAAGCACATCACATCTCAAGAAAAGAAAAAAGGTTTAAATTACAACACAACATTACAAATTCAGAGACAATTTAGTCTCTGAAGTTTGATGACGACATCAATTTCGCCTTTAAGATGTAACTCAATTTTGAATTATAATTCTACATAGTTCCTATTATTAGCCGTTAAAAATATTATGATGTGTCATGCCTATTCGACAAAAGTTGCTTTGGCGCAATGTGGTAGAAAAATGGCAGAAAGAAGTGATAGTTGGATAAAATAAAGTGATGTGTGCATCAAGCAATTATAGACCTAGTCACGCTATTTTATTCAGCCATCCACGTCCTTTTTGCCATCTCTCTACCAAGTTGTAGCCATATCAGCCCCAGTTTGTCTAACAAGAATTTGAGACCATATTTAATTAATGGTAGTAGTTAACAAAGTTAATGTCACAGACTACGACACTACGCAGAATCAAATCTCCCAAATATTACTAATGAATACCTAGTCCTTGTCACAATCGACATTAGTATCCCTGTAAGTTATTTATTTCCTTGTTTAACAAATCTACCAGAGGGAGCACTTTTTAAGGATGTCTTGGAGTTAGTTTGTCAATCTATTTTCTACAACCAAATCCCTCTATGAAATCCATGGTCGAATCACCACCCCCATAGGGAAAATTGAGAATGATAGTGGTATTTCTGCTGCAGACACGTCACACAGGTTGCCATGAATCCGCCCAAGATTTGTGCATTCCCTCCCAATATAAGTTGAATGTCATTCTTTAACAGCTCTTGAGTTTTTCTAGATGCCCCTAAACTAGACTGCTTCAAAACTCTTGAAGTAACAGGAACATGGTTGGAGAGCTTTCAGGGATCATAAATCTGTCAAACTTGAGTTGAGCAGATTCCAAGGTTAAATCGGAGACCTACTATCGCTCCCAAATGGATTGCTTAAAGTGTGATCAAAAGGAATCTTGGCCAATTTGTTGGGATAAGGAGGTAGTCCTCTTGCACTAATATATTAAAGGTTAGAGTTACATTTGGTGAATATCATGAATCCACGGTTTTATTTTCCAACCACGAAGGGTATTGGATTACAAAATTCTATCCTAGTAATTGGTTAAACTAACATTGGTTTTCAATGCTAACAAAAAACTGCTCCAACGAATATTTTAGACTTGTTTTAGTCCGTGCAGATGATGAACTTCCTTCCCAATAAGATAGCCACCACTTTTGCAATGCAAGTACAATTGTAACTACTTTACTTTTCATTAAAAGACTATAAATGGGCTTGTTTGATCAAAATTGGCCGAAATAAGAAATAGGCCTCAATTGTTCTTAAGCACTGCCACCACAGATGGATTAGCCTCTACTACAAACTAAGAAGCACTAACATGGACACGCAACACGGATACGACACGACACAGACATGGCAACACGCCAATTTCCAAAAAAGTAAGACATAACACGCTGGGGACACGTTAATTGTTTTTTAAAATATATATATATGTATGCATATTTTAACATATTATCAATATTCAATACTATTTTTACCTTTAAACATCAACATAAATACCATAGGTCCATAATATTCATACAATAATCTATGTCGTCAAAAACATCCAATATCTAATAAAACAAGTCTTACAAACAAAAACTACAAATCAAAATCAAACAAAGTCTTCTAAACATTTTCCCCAACATTCTTAGCATCATCTTCACCAATTTGAGTCCCATCATTAGTAAAAACTAACACAGAAGATAACGCAGGAAATGGAGGGGCTGGGCGTGAAGAGCGTAGAGAGGGGAAGGAGGTGAAGAATAGTATGTTTTTTTTACTGTGCGAAGAAGTAGAACTAGTTTTACAACATGATAATAATTTTAAACCCTAATGGACTTTGGGTCCGAAAAAAAACTCATTAAAAGAAAATGTTGAAATCCAAATCTTTAAAAAACTCACTTTACCAGAAAAAAGAAATTAAAAAAAAAAAAGGAAAAACGCCAGTAGCATGTCCCATGCGTGTCGGCTGCGTGTCCGAAAATAAAAAAATAAAAAATAAAAAAATAATTTCCAACACTTTTTCATGTGTCGATGCTTCTTAGACTACAAATTATTGTTTTGATATCCATGAGTTTTCGGGCCAGCTTAAGCGCAACTGAACTAATCTCATAGGACAACCACCTGACTACAACATTTGTCTACTGCAAATTATTAGAAAAAACAAACAGCAACATAGAGGTCGTGGCTTGTTCTAATAGCTCGAATTTGGCTTCTACTTAGCGTTGTTTGAAATTTGGTTTGAAAGGAATCAAAGGATCTTCAAGGGTAAAAGAAGAGTTTCGACCGAGGTCTTCAATCTAGCTAAGTTTAAGGCTTCTCAATGGTGTACCCTATCTAATTTGTTCGCGGATTATTCTTCAAGTATGACGTGTTCAAATTGGGAGGCTTTTATAACTCCCCATTAATTTTTGTTTTTGTTTTATTGTTTGTTTACTTTTTCACTCCGCCGAGAGTTCGTATCTTTGAACATTTTTCTATTCCTTTTCATTATATCAATGAAAAGTTCGTTTCTTGTTCCAAAAAAAAAAAAAAAAAAAAAAAACTAGCGTTCAAGCTAAATTTATCTTTCTTTTAACTGTTTGGCAAGGGGTCACAAAATACTCCTGCCACAAATTTTCTGTAGTAGCCTGTGATCCCCAAAATACTCTGTAACTCTCTAGATGTTTTAGGACCCTCCATCATAGCCTGAATTTTGCCCTCCCAAAACACCACATGGGAATCTTCTACTAGTGGCAACATGCTAGGGGTGGAGGTCCTACTCATGGGGTGAAATCAATACGTTTGAAGAAGAAAGATTTAAATATCAATCTCATCGATCTCGTAAGTGTCACAGATATTATATCCATTACCGCACACCGCAACAATCTTTTCATTCAACTACAAATAATGCTCCTCAAAAACGTCCAAGACCCTGCCCAAGAGGATAAGATGGTCTTCCGAAGTTCTACTATATACCAATATATCATGAAGAAGGGCAAAGAAAATTTTCCCAAGTATAGTTTTAAGACCTCATTCATTAATGCCAAAATGTAGACGAGGCAAAAAGGCCTTACTGTCCTTCAAGAGTTCTAAAGGCCATATTTGGTATGAATTCAAGCCCCGCTAGAATTTGATGATACCAGGTCCTACTCCATGAAAATGGTGGCTTAATAGGAACAAAAGATTGCAATCGGAACTGATAAAAGAATATTATTGAAATTAAAAAAGTAATTACGATATCCAAAACACTTTGAGAGGCCTGGACACTTTCCAAAAGCCGTTAGAAAATATGCTTGCCTTTAAACCCTCCAATCATTGAGTTTATAACTATTTCTCCAACAAAATCCTTGACCTTGACTAATAACTAATATTCCGAAAATTACCTTAATAATATATCCATAAAATCCTAATCGCATCTCTAATATTTCCCTAATCATATTTCTAACAAACAAATTAACTATGAGAATATCGTGCACTTGAGTTTTTGGTTGGAAATATAGATTCCTCTCCCTTGTCTGTCATTCCTTTCTCTTCTACTCTATCTGGCATCAATTTCACAATTAAATAGTCTAAGTTACTGCAAAGGCCCTGTTGGAAAAGAGCAATCTTTTCTATAGGATTTTTTATAATAATTTCTTTCATGTTATATCTTGGTATAAATTGTTACCTCTATTTCATTCCTATAGTTTTGTTTCATTATTTACCAATTGGAGCAATTTCGTGCAACTCCTTTGGCTATTGGGCCTTTCTCTCCTCCTCCTATAATTTCATACAACAATGAAATTTTTTCTTATCCAAAAAAAAGTTATGGGGTTCAAACCCGATTGGAAGACCCAATTGCATATTCCAATCGCAATTGAGAATAGGTGTTAGCACCCGTCTGTGACTTCCTTTTGCATGCCTTGCAGGATTGAAAAATATAACTGTAAATTTTCTTTGTTTTTCTAGTGAAGGGAAGCAGACAGGTTAAAAGTTTGCCAGCAGTCCAATATCACCTTGACTTATGCTCACTGCAATCCAATCCCAAACTAGAATTTTGAATGCATTTCCGAAAAATCTCATCCTATTACACTTATATTCAATTGTGCCTGTGTGTATTTGGGAGAAGGGGAAGAGAGCGTGAGCTTACCAAATTCATTTGGTTACTGCAATTACCAGCTCTTGCTAAAAACTTCCCTCCTACAGGGCCAGAAAATCCACCTCATCGGAGCTCTCCTCAAATATTACAAAGCTGGAATCTCGGCCATCCTCATTGCCACTACCTTGATCACTGTTATAGCTGCTTTCTGAAGAACTTATAAACATCGAATCAGATGTATGGCTGCTCAACTGTGATGGCAGACTGACATCACTGTTTATTTCACTCTCCAGCATCTGTTCAATTTCGAAATAACTGCAAAGAGATCCCAATGCAAAACAGAAAAGGTAATAGACAGTTAGAAGTGATTTAATTTAAGGATGTCAACCATAAGCTTATAAAGGAGAGACAATAGGGACCAGAATATGATATAGAAAACTATGAGAAAATACTATTCATATAAATATAGAAAGAGGAAAGCTACAATGAATTATTAAGAATTCAAACATTTACGTGGCTTCATTCTCTCTGAATATACTGTTCCCATAATCTGCCTAATCGAAATACCACCAACTCACTCTATTTACATTCGCTTAACCATAAGAACCAATTAATATGACTATTCGACCGTCAATATAATCCTAATGTTACACCACCCCTAAAACACATCTTGTCTTCAATGTGTGGGACAAATAATAGCTCTTGTTCAACTCTAACATTGAAGAAGCACGAATTTGATGGTATCAGTACACCTCCATACACCCAAAGGTCTATATCTAGTGTCAAACACATCAGAAGTATGTATGCTGATATACCCCATACCAATTCCCCCAAAGTCCCTTTACTTTTTCACTTGACCATTAGGCCAAACCATAAGGGATTCCCAGGTCAATTTGTGCACTGACTATGCTGGAGCTAAGCAATTATGAACCACTCCTGCAATACTTGGCTCCAAATTTTACTAAATCTTGCTCCAATATTGCCGAAATTGCCAGGGCCTAGATCTAATCATACCATTCCTAACCCTAATTACATCAACAATATAGCACTCTGTCCCTTATCCTTTTGAATCCATCCCTCGATCCACCGAAAATGTGCCGCTCAAACCCAGCTGCTTGATTCATTAATTTCATCTCTCTGAAATCCAGAAGCCTGACCCAAACTATTCTGAAATCAAGAAACTCAGTTATTTACCAGCACATTCCCAAAATCCGCCTTAACCCAATTCCACTAACTCACTCTATCTATATCTTCTTTTTCTTGTGACTCGTAAATTAATATGACTATTATACCCTCAATAATAATCCTAACTAGAGATTACCTTCCTTCTGATGGAAAATCAGCCAGCAAGCATACGTCAGGCCTCTCCTTCATTACTTGCTCAATTGGAATGATCCTGTTCATTAAAATAGTTAATAAGAACTATTTGTTTCAAATCTCATAGTACCAGATTTTTTCTTCATTAAGAGGAGGAAGATAAATAAATAGCTAAAACTGTAACCAAAAGGAGAGATGAAAGTTGAACTTTCATGGGAATATCCAAACAAATATTGAGTCTTATAGTAAGGTTTTTTATCAATGAAATATCACCTTGAATTGTAGCATCTCTCATACCAATCACCCTCAGATGCCAACCCTTCCCTATTGGATATATCCTGTTTAGTGAATAGTAATTATTCAAATTAAATATCATTCTGACCCTTTAACCGGATATTCAGAAGAAAATCATTGTCAATTTCCATCTACTCACTAGATGTCGGAGGAACTTGAAATCTCCAGCAAGTAATGATGTCATGAAACGAGCAACTTCCACCTGCATTTGAAAAATTAGTGTCTACAGCAATATTTGGGGAACGAGGTATCAAAATAGTAAATGATGCTGACCTCTTTTAGATGCATACAGTCTCTTAAAATCAAGACCTCCAATAAATTACCACCTATACTGTTCCCAAGGTTTCTGGGGAAAAAATAGACGATCTTTTCAATTGTCCAAAGCATCAAAAGATTATTATAATAGGAACAATAAAGAAAACAAAACAAAGAGAACTGTTACCTAAGAAAGCTTCCAGTAATTGAGTAGGATGTTGAAAAGTCAACATATTTCAGCTTCCGGAGTCCCTAGACAGAAATTCAAATAGATAAATCTACTGAGACTAAACTCCATGGAGTTACAAAATACAAGAGAATTTTGAGACAGTCACCAACAACAATGGACAAAGAAATCATAAAAGAACTAATCTACACAAGCAAACCAGGTACATCCATGATGCCTCTTGATGAATAAGGAACCCAGTAATTAGGAGTTCCAACTGTCAAATGGGCTCTTGAGAGTAGTGGACCAGTGGTGTTTTCTCAGGTTAGTCTCCATCATCCAAGCTTAGTGAGGTACAGGGGTGTCTTGATCCAGGTTTAATTAAGGGAATTTGGAAAATTAAAGTTCCTAAGAAGGTGAAAATTTTCCTTAGTCTATGCTCAATCTGCTAAGCACCTGAAATAACGTTCAAAGAAGGTTTCCCCATCATACCCTCTACCCCAACTGGTGCATTCGTTATCAGAACGTTTCAGATTATCAAAACCACCTTTTTCTTTTTCAGTGTTTCTAATACTATGCAGCTGATTGTTGAAGAAAAATTTATCAGAACGTTTCAGATTATCAAAACCATCTTTTCTTTTTCAGTGTTTCTAATACTATGCAGCTGATTGTTGAAGAAAAATTTTTCGTCTTTTCACATGTGCTGATGCTTCCCTAAGATCAATGAATCAACTCCCAATCAACTCCTATTCGGGCAGAATCATTTGGTCCAATACCAATATGGAAGTGCAGTTCTAAAGAGTAAGGAAGCATCAGAGTTGTAAAAAAGATGTAAGGAAGTGCAGTAGTCCAAGTCCGTAAGCCCAAATAGTGACAGAGTACGATTTACTTTTCATGTCAACTTGATCAGGAAGCAGAAGTTTTCCATTCATAAGTTGAGACTTTTTTTAATAACCTGAAGCTGAGAATTTTGATGCACTTAGAGCAAAAGATAAAATAAGAAAATGAGAAGACAAGATGCCACATGGATGAATCCACCAACAGTAGAACATGAGTCAAAAATATGATAAGGGCCAAATACATGGGTGCAAGCAAGCAAAAACACCATAAGTCATTGCTAGAACAATTAAGTAAATTGCAACTATCCTAGAAGAT
This sequence comes from Momordica charantia, assembly GCF_001995035.1. Next base: position 846,620 of record NW_019104553.1, on the reverse strand, counting down.
TGAGCACCAAATAATTCCAGTAAAACTAGTTGTTTAAATGACAAGCAGAACAGCATATATAGATCACCCATTATATTCATATAGTTAAAAGAATAAAATAAATAAATTATACTGTTGCACATGGCATACTTCCAAGACAATGTCCTAAAATTTAGAGTAATTAAACATAGCAATAGTTGAATTGTTGGCTAAATATTGTTCCGATATAAGAATATAAAATAAGCAAGGGAAATGATTTTATATGCATCACAAAATTTCTTGTAATTGCAGAGAATACCTTAATAAGTATGCGAACTTTGTAATCATGTAGTTTAAATCCTCTAAGGGCTAAAGACACTAAACGAGGACAGTTTTGAACTAGATCAACACATGTTGGTGATTTCAAGCTGTCATCTCTGCCTGTCATTTTCAAAATACCAACGAATAAGCATATGACTGGATAAGACTAAAAATTTGATATCAAATGAAGTAGATATCAAACCTGTTTTTGAGGATTCAAAGAACAAACGCTCTATCAACTGACAGCTATCAATCACAGACATCAATGTCTGTCTCAACTCCACATGGCTGTCCAATGAAGGATGTGGATTATTAACTAAAATATAAAAATAAAAGGAGTAACCCAACGGAGCGGTAAAAAGAAGAAACAGAGAATGAATTTAATTGTCCGAGATAGCATTCGCTTAGAGATCCATTAACATATACCATGTTCTTAACTGGAAATTAAACCTTGATGAGAACTGGTATAATTGTCCAGTTAAAAGCATCGTGCACCAAAAGAGGCCAAGAATCTATCGAAGAAGAAGGATATTGGCATATTTAAATTTTACTAAAAAATGGAGGAGTTAATCAAAGAGAGAGAGGTTAAAAGTAATAAAGGGACCTTTTATTATTGGAAACTGACATGAAGAAGTATGGTGAATCACTGATATCTAGAGAAAAATGAGATATTTCAGGACAAGGATTGAAGAAATCTCAGTCCTTGATTTCACAAAAGGTTGCATCTGAACAAGAGTTCACAAGTATCATCCTTTTTTTTTTCATGAGAACTACCATCTTCCAGTAAGTTTAAAACTATTAAAAAACCACAGAGTTAATCATCTAAGGAAACTTACAGGCCCACAATTTCCAGATCAAGGAGAGACGGACAAGCAGATAATGCAACACAAAGTGATGTATTATCCATTCTTTCAATATTGTAAAGATGCAATGTTCTTAAGAGCATCCTGCAACAAAAATCTTAACAGTTTAGAAACAAAGCTTCTATTTCACAATATGCGCATTCATAACTTCAAAATAAGCCTATACCCAGGAGAACTACTGCCCCCACCCAAAGGGCTTAAGCAGGATCTTGTAAGAACTGATGACTCCTTCCCCTGTCTGGATCTCTTGTCATTCCATGAGAAGCTAGTAACATCTACAGAGTTCCGGATGTTGTAAACCAATGGTTGGCAAGATCCTAGGGGTGCAGTTGGGCCAGGAACTATACCAAGCTTAAGAGACCTGAAATTATTGAGAAGAGAATAGCCAAGTTAACCAAAGCTTAGAAAAATATAAATAATGCAATTCAAAGTGATTCCTACCGAAGGGTAGAAGGAATTACAAATCCAAGTCAAAACAAATTGATGTTCAATGAACTTAATACTTAGTGCCTTTGCTGACATCTGGAATACAAATGGTTGGTAAATAAAGCAAACTAACATTATAAAATAAATCATAAGGGTGGGAAAATTCTATCATCTTTTTCATTTAAGAACAGAAAAGAAAAATATTATGGAGTAGATGGTGACTGGTGAGTGACGCAAGATTAGGAAGGACAAAATCCTTACCACAGCTTAGAAAGTCAGCAGGATGAGAATTGAGGTTCAGCTGGATTTCAAATCAATACTTGGGTAGTGAACAGTCAAAATATATTATGCAAAATGTATAAATGATGTTGACCAAAGGACTTGATTCAAAGACCACATAACTAATGAGCTTAATCATGTGTGCGTCCTTAAGATCCTCAATGAACTTATTACTGCATTTAAATGCGGATAATGGAAGATTGATTATGACTTTTTAGCAGAAAATATCTTACTGAAGGGAGTTTCCCGCTCGATGGATCATTGTAGAAACCACTGCATTATTAACTCTCGGAGAAACTGTTGTTAAGTCGATGTTGGCATAGCAAGAAGGATCCATTGCACACTTGTGAAACATTGAACAAGTAGCTGTTGCATAGCAAAGGCTCTGTGTGTCAAGCATGGAAAAAACCTGAAAAGCCACAATTCTTTATCACACACTCTGGCGAAACTCATCATTTTCCATTAACCATTCTAGTTGTAAGAACATGGATGATGGAACCAACCATAGATACCAGAAAGATGAGCTGAAGTGGTGTAACCAGGTAATGATGGTCTCAGCTCTCCAATCTCGAAATGAATGAATAATAAGCACAACCATAGTATAACCTTAATTCCACAATACCTTTGATGTCTTAACCTAACCGCTCATGAAAATATGAACTACTAACAGATACACATTCTCTCTAACCCATTGGAAATGAACACAAACAACTGAGGCTGGTATGGTATCTAGGCTCATCCATCACCAAAATAATATTTCACTCCCAAAACGCATTCCTGACAGCATGATTGGTTCGAGTTTGCTCAAATTTTAATAAAAAAACGCTATAATTTAAGCACATTTTACACGCGACACAACAAAATCG
>NW_019104553.1:826791-837955 GCF_001995035.1 Momordica charantia | reverse complement strand
TTAGGGGTAATTAGGATTTATTACTAATATTTTTAAAATTTTTATAATACTCTTGCTATGTATTGACGAACCAACCAATTTGATCAATCAAACAATAAACATAGATCACTTGTCAAAATATCAATAATCTTTAATCGAAGAACTAATTAATCATCTTTAACGAGAATTGAACTTATACATAATGTGAAGGAAATTTTATACTAGTAAAAGGAATCGATCATGTTCAACACTCAAACTAATTAATCTCAATCCAATTCCAAATTAAATGTATATAAAAAAAGCACATGAGGAAGAAAACTCAAGAGTAGATTAAACTGATTAATAAATAGGGGTCGAAGACCGATTAAGATTTAATCGAGGGGAAGCGATATGTTTGATGGCCGATCAAACTCGATAAATTAGCAAAAAGGCAATGAACAAATCACAAAAGGTTGACCATAGACACACAAAATAGCATAAATTCATAAAGAAATTTCCATGAAATTCGAAAAACAAAAGGAAGTTAGAAAGAAAAGAAAGAGAGACGAATGAAAAAGACCATGAATATGACTAATCATAGATGGGGACAAAAGCTTCRTCTTCTCGATGAGATTTTCATATGGTCTAAAAGAGCTTTTATTCGTGAAAACAAAAGGACGAAGGAGAAAAAATTAGGGTTTTTTTCCCAAGAGGAGAAGGACTTTTCAGAGGGAAGGTAATTTCAAGTTTATGTCAAAAGAGGAAAAATAATGGAAAGTAGTTATTTGTATCTATTTAGTGATCAATCCGCTAGTTTCTTTGATCCCACTCGATTTTTAAACAGGTTTCTTTTGAAGTGGATACTTGAATCGAACCATCTTCTTTCTCAATCCACCTCTTAATGTAGACAACCATCTTACCTAATGGGCCAGCGGGCGGAACGAGAAGAGGGCCCGACAATCATACCACCACGATCGTTTCTGATTTCGATTTATACGTTTGGAGAAACCTTTTAAGCCTGCCTTTCTTATACACATGACACGAGTGATGTGTGAAGTTGAAGCAGACACAGTTAAAATAAAGAATGTTTCTCGAACTTAGGTACGGGCGTAAGACAAACAGAAGAGTTTTTGTAAGAAACAATAACAATAACATCGTCTGTTGTATTGTTTTAGTGATAGCGGCTACAAATTACCATTTATTTTCTTCAAAAGAGGCGCATTTTTCTTAAAACTATCTCCTTTTTAGTAAGTCATCATCTTAACGAAAGTTTAACTGTCTCGTTATTATTATTGATAAACCATGGAGGTTCGTTGACCTAAACAATAAACGTATATCACCTTATCATAACATTCAATCATTAGTTCGAATTTCCGCTCCAATTATGTCAGCAACAAAAACAAAAAAGAAGAGAAAAAAAAAATAAAGAAAAAGGAGGGAACATCACAATCAGCATCATATGCGTATGCTTTCCAACATTAAAACAAATCCCGCTCCGCTTGGCGCTTACGTGTATATTCCCCTCATTATTATTCCCTAAATAAAGTCATCATCAATCTTTTTCATTCTTTTATTTTCCACATTATATAATTCCATCAACCAATTTCTTTTATTCTACCCTCTTTTTAATTCATTAAATTTACCATCAAATTTATATAAGTAGAAAAATTATGAAGATGTGAAATTGTCTCGATTTTCAATTTAGTCTTTCATCGTTTTAGACTCTGATCTACATGTATCTCAACAATAAATGACAGTAAAAAATGGTTTTTCCACTCAAGTTGAAGGTTCAATCGAACCGTCATCTTAAGAAAAAACTTGCTAACATAAAATCTATGAGTTTTTTCATTAATATATTTAGATGTAAGGTAAGTCGAATTTTGCAAGTTTGATGGATTTGATTTCGTGTAACAAATAACATCTAAGTGACATGTTCATGTATTAAATAGGTTAACGAAATTTATACCGAAGTATGAGCCTGATAAATTAGCTATTTTGTATACTTTACCTATTAGTTTTGTTTTTTCTTTTTTATTATTAATTGATTTGATTAATTTTCTAAGTTAATTATAATTATGTATTTTATTCAAGTTTGGGATTTAAAATTAGATTCATGAGTCATGTGGATGCTTTTTTTTATTATTATTATTTATCCTTGTAAGTATGTTCCATATTACTAATAATTGGATATTTAATTTATTTTATTTGCATGATTGCAACAACTTTTGTAAAACTAACCTTAGAATCTATGATAATTCAAACATTAGAAGGGCATAAAGTTAACAAAACGGAGAGGGGTAATTGATGAATCTTAAAAAAAAAAAAAAGAATAAAGAAATTTGAGTATTTATTCTCAATAATATAAGGTGGGAGGTTCCAAGTATTATAAAAAGCGTTTCATGGCTTTATTTTTTACTCGTCTCAATCAGAAATATTTTTACGCCCTAATGTAATTATTCTAGTTAAATCTTCTTATTGTATTTTCTTGTTCAAGAGTGAGGAGGAAGTTGAGTAGTATAAAATCGATAGAGTGTTTTTTGTAATATCAAAATTTCACATAAGAGTTTATTTTTAGTGGGTAACGATTTTTTTTGTTTCTGAAATTTTCAAGGTAAATTCTTATGTTCTTTATTGTTGTTGTTTTATTTTAAATTATTAGTTATTTTTCTGCCTTGAAGAGGTTTTTTTCCACAAATAATTAATAAAAGAAATTAGCTATAACCCTTATTTATTTGTTTGCAAAACTTAAGACCTAACTTTTAAAAGAGTGGAAAAACAATTTTTAACATGTTTTTTTACCACAAAAATAAATAAACAAAATAATAAGAAGAATATATATTGTATTTTTCTTTTTCCTTTCTTTCTTTTTTTCATTTTAAAATTTATCTTTTTATTGTAATCTTAGGGTCCCTTTCAATATTTTATACGAAATTGATGGTATCGATGACTTTAATTGACATGATGAATTATACTAAGTTTTTAATTTTGGAAAAGCTCAAACTAATTTAGAAGTATGTATGTATGTGTATATAATAATAATAATAATAATAATAATAATAATAATAATAATAAATTTATTTATTTATATAAAAAAGGTATAAATTAAATAAGGGCAATGCTTGACTTGGAAGTGATTATTAAAATTTCAAAATTTTATGTTTATGACTTTTTGTATTTCATATGTTGAAAGTGCTTTTAACTTTTTATATAAAGCATTTGGGTTTGACTACAATTCAAAGAAGTAATTATTATTATTTTTAAATCAAAGAAGTAATAATGAGATATTTTTAGCTCAAATACTTTTTGTTCTTTTTATTTAATGTTTATGAAAAATATCGACAAATATCTTTTACCAAGCATCATTAAATTTTTGACAAATAGAACAGAGAAATGTGAAAAAATAAATATCTTCTTTCTATTTTTGAAAGACTAAAAATCTGTCAAATTTTTATTAATGGAGCTAATAGGTAAGTATCTAAATATTGTTTATTTTGTTATCGGACTTTATTTTTACAATCACTACGACCACTCTCTCTCACCAACTTTTCTCTCTCGCTCTTAATTATCTATTAATTAATTATCAATCGCACCTCCCAACTATATGAAAGTATCTAAAATTCATGATGGATAAATTATTTTTGTTGATTAGGCAATTATTTGCTAAGCTCTAATTAACACATGGAATGTTTAAAGTCTATGATAAAATGGTTGAAACGTTTTAAATATTCTTAGAAGTAACTAAAATTGCTTTATTTTCTTTATCTCACATGTCATAACACATTCTTTCTTTCGAAAATTGACGTATCGACCTCTCTTACTAATGTCTTACTACTACTATTCCGTTGCTCTTTACCTCATCTAATTTATTTATTGATTAATTTAATCGCTGTACTTAATTGTCAGTTATAATTCTATTTTAATCTTTGTTCTTTTTAACATCTAAATTTAGTTTCCATACTATTAGTAATTATGGAAACTAAAATCGAAGCAATTTCTAGGTTCAATCAAGTGAGAAGGTACCGAATCGAGAACACGAAGGGAGAAAAGAAAATCGAAAACTACTCACAGAGAGATAACGGTTAGAAAAATCAATCCACCATAGACGGAAACCATGAAAAAAATTAAGAGATTGGATTGGTGAGGAAGAGAAAGAAGAATTATTTTTAACATTGAAATTTACACTCCCTACCCCGTGTGTCACCAAAATTTGAGAGACAAACAGAAACTAAATCGTTACCAATTTGAAACAATTTGAAAGTACAATAATTAACCATAAATTTGGTGTGATCCTAATAAATCTAAGGTTATTGTGTTAGTTATAAGTTTTTATTTATTTATTAAATAATATGTTTAATAAATGTTTCTGGAATGGACTATAATGAAAACAGTTAAAATTGAAGAAAAATGAAAGGCTGCGATATACCAACATGAACTTAACTATAATCGACACCTGTCTCTTACTAAGAGATTATGAGTACGAATTCCCCACCCAACTTGTTCTACTAAAAAGAATAAAAGGTTGAAACACTGTGGTCCCTATATTTTAAGATTCTTCCAGCATTCTCTAGCTTAACTAGATCAAGAAAATCACCTTTATAAGCTTTATTTGAAGATTTTGGTTCTTGAAATTTTTGCAAGCTTCCAACCAAAAGCTTGAAAAATGCAGGCCGAACGATGCCATGGTGGAGCTGTTATGGCATTACCGGATAATATTTTAATTTGTCCACATAGATCATAGCTAGCATCCACGGTAGATTTCTATTAAATCTTAATACAATCTTTATGGATAGGACACAATCACTGTTTCTTGAAGTATAGAGACTACATCGTACTTTTTGAAAGTTCAAAGACTAAATCGTTCATTTTTAGTTCTTTATACGATTTAATACAAGTAAAGAGAATAAAATTACTTCCACTCAAACCCATCCTAATTACAACTTGGTCTCCACAGTTTCAAGTCATTAATCTTTTGTTTCAATGTTTTAATGTAAATCTTAAAAAATGAAACTAACACCTTTCAAATAGGAACCCTATTCTATGACATTGGCTGTAAATTATTCCCATTGCACATGTCATCCTAATGTATAAGCTTGACATTGGAATCAATTACCTACCTTAGCAAAGTACCAAAATATTAGGTTCTGAAGCACTGTTTTATATTCTAAAGAGTTAATACAGACTTCAATCTCAATCAGTACTCAGACATTGACTTAGTGACTACCAAACTATGCTGATGAAAGCTTTAGAGTACACATCATAAAGACATAAAGCATGGTGGCCAGGAGAGGTTCTTACCAGGTATCTACCTTTGGGGCGGGTGCAATTTGAAGCCTTTCATCGGAACACCCTGCTCGCCCCCTCTGGAAACTCTCTTCTGCTAGCAGGGACTTCAGGTCGTTACTGTTCAACTAGTTCAATTACTGCCTTCAATGGCATCGATGGATATCGCTGTTGACAAAACATCACCAACCTCTTTACGAGCGTCAAATATTTAATACAGATTTCAATCTCAAACAGTACTCAGAAATTGACCAATTGAGTACCAAACTATGCTTATGAAGCTTTACATTACATATCAAAACGATGTAAAGAATAGTGGCCAGGAGAGGATATTCTTACTAGTTAGCTAGCTATCTTCTGGGGCAGCCATGATTCTTAGCCTTTCTTCGGAAGCCTGCTTGCCTCCTCCAGAAACTCTTTCTTCTGCTAGCAGGGACTGCAGGTCACTACCGTTGGCCAAGCTGTTAAATTCGACTGCCTTGGACGGCATTGTTGGATAGCGTCGTTGACAAAACGTCATCAATCTCTTAATTGATTGCAAGTATTTTCTTGTTGTCTCGTCGTTCATGATATGGGCCACACTGTTGGTGTAAATCTTCTCACGAGCTGAACGTTCATGAATACCAACCATAGTGACACCAATAGGCCAGGGGGCATTTCCAATAGCCATCTTAATGTATTGATCCATTGCCGCTAGATAGTCTCGCTTCATGCAGCACTCGACAACCACCACCAGTGCTTGTCGAATATCATCAGGAAGAACCTGAAAGAAACTTTTAAAAATACATCAGCGAAAATTATTTTCTGAAAAGGGAACCTAATATAATTGTATGTTATGATGCAGTGGTTACACTATCTCTTCAACATCCTAAACTAAATGTCAGTGGTTCAAGCTTGGGCATGGTATTCCAATTTTCTGAAAAAGAAAAGGAAAACATGGTACTCTGTAGATTTCAGCAAACCCATAACCACAATTTTCTATAAATTTAATCTAAGAGCGTAATTGCCATGCAAGCCACAAGGAGTACTAGCCTCAGATAAATAATTAAAAATAAAAAATTGCTCTTTGAAGTATATGTATGTCACAAAATATAACATTTGTAAACTGATGTAAGAGTGTGTACTCTATGAATACAAAGTAAAAAGTAAATAAACAAAAAAACAAAAGAGTGAAAAAGGTAATGTAGATCTAAAAAGGAAAGTTAGGGAATGACAATTAAATGTCATAAGATGAAAAAGGTACTTTGATGGAATTAATTAGATGAAAACAAAATTATAATGCACACTCCTGAGCCATCCTTAGAGGTACCAGCTAAGCTAGCCATGTGGCGTGATTGATATTAACAATGTCAGCCTGCTAACTCTAAATGCTTAGCATTCTCCAGTGGTTTTATAGTTCCAATGTATGACTAATCTGCTGACAATTAGGCGGGGGCAGTCACCTTCAGACAGGTGGTTAAAGGCTACGGGCCTAGCTGAAAAGGCCATTAGGTCAAAAGTTAACAATTCTGACCTGCTAACACCCAATGCTTAGCGTTCTCCAGTGGGGTTATAGTTCCAAAGTATGACTCATCGGCTGGTGATTAGGTGGGGGCAATTACCTTCACTTTTTTTAGATAAAGAGGGCAGTTACCTTCACACAGGTGGTTAAAGGCTAAGGGCCTAACTGAAAAGGCCATTAGGCCAAAAGTTAACTCTTCGGCCTTGCTAATAACAAAAGTAGCTAAAAGGAAAGGCAAAAGTTGACTTTTTTGTTACAAGTTTTTGGGTACTCTGGTTGTTAGCCTCAGTGCATTGATGATTGGTTGGATGAAGCTCTTCAAGGTTGACACCTAAGTGGAAAGGCAAAAATCCTTTGGAACGGTGTGGCTAGAGCTCTCCTTTGCAATATTTGGTTGGAGAGAAACTATAGAATTTTTTAAGACAAGCCTTCCTCTTTTGATCTTTTTTGTAATACTGTTCAGCTACACACTTATTTGTGGTGCCATAGGCATAGAAAATTATTTTCTAATTACAGTCTGAGCCTCTCAATAATTATGCAAGATTGGAGAGCTATTCTTTAGTAGTTTCTTGGGAGGGGGTTATTTCTTTCCCGGCTGTTCTTGTTCTTACAAAAGGTTTCTTATCCAAAAAATAATAATAATAAAAACAAAAATAGCCATCAGCCAACTATCTAACCAGCTAAAAGTAGTACTACAGTGCAATTGTTAACAAGCTGACAGAGAAATGAAGTAACGAGAGGTAAGTGACCAAAATATATTGAATAGCTCTACAGCAGGTCCCAGCAAAATAAAAAACAGCAATAAATCCTTCTTTCTATAACACGATCAAAGAATTCTTTGGGATGGAGCTAAAAACAAAGTTAAACTTCCCCTCTTTGGGAACTTGGTATCTGTTGTATATAGCTAAAGTTTACTAAGGGATTCCATAACTAAAAAAAGGTTTGATGAAGGAAAGTAACAGTGGCTAAATTTGATACCATCAATCATGGTTTTTAACTCCTCCTCTACACACTTCTAAAGACTGTTGGTGATTTATTTCTAATTAAAAAACTTAATCTCCAATAGGATCAAAGTCAAAATTGGAATGGCATATCCACAAGCTTTTGGAATGATTTTTGGATGGGTAATGGTCCCCTTTCAATCACTTCCCCAAGATATCCTCTCTCTCCAATTGGAAAACCGCTTTTTCGCGAGTATCCAGTATCCTTCTCCAATTGGATAACCGCTTCTACCAAAGACATTTGGAACCCCTCTACTCAAAATTGGGACCCCGGTTTTAGAATAAGTTTTTGGATGATGAAATCAAACAATTTTTTGTTTATAATAAACAAAGATTCATTCCAAAAGAAAAGGAGTCCAAAAAAGAGGCATACAACCTAGGGACGAAGGGTCGAGAAGACCCTCCCCCAATAAACTAAGATACTATACAATCAAGGAATTCCAACTCTGAAGAGTCAAAAGAAAACCATAGTTACAAAAAGCCTTCTTGTGGATTGAAGCCGACCAAGAAGCCGTATGCCTAATATTCACACAAAATTCTTCAATAGAGCTCTGTTTCTCTGGAAAAATTCTGTTGTTCCGTTCCTTCCAAATCAGCCAAAGAAGAGCTCTCGCGCCACAATTCCACAAGATGAAAGATTTTCCTTTTAACAAGGATCCTCCAAGGCCTTCTTCTATAAAATCATCTATTTTCCTTGGTAAGCAGAGGGCCAAGTCTAGATAAGATGTCAGGTAGTTCCATGCTTTTGCTGCAAAGGGACAATGTAAAAAGAGGTGATCCACCGTTTCTGTGTTCTTGAGACACATCCCGCACACAGAGGAAGAGAGGGTCCACTGAGGTAGTTTCCTTTGAACTTTTTCAGCAGTGTTTGTGCCCCTATAGAAGAGAGTCCAGAGGAAAACTTTAACTTTCTTTGGAACCCTAAAATTCCAGATTAGAGAAGCAGTGGCTGCATTTAACTTAGGAGAGGAGGAGGTGAGAGCCATTAAGGCCGATTTCACTGTAAAAACTCCTTTATTATCAGCAGTCCAGCACAAGGAATCATTCTCAAATCCTAAGACCAGCCCTTCAATTTTCCCGATGAACATTGCCCATCTATCAATTTCTCTGTCAAATAGGTTCCTCCTTAAACCAAGGTCCCATGTCAAGACCTCTSTGTTCCAACAATTTGCTATAGAAAAATTCTTCTTAGTTGAGATAKCATAGAATTCTGGGAAAGTAACCGAAAGAGGGAGAGAGTCTGTCCAATTATCTTCCCAAAATCTAACAGAAATCCCCGAAGAAACTTTGTACATAATAAATCTGCTGAAATTTGGAGTTGTTCTTTGAACATCAATCCAAGGTCTGCCTATTGAAGAATTTTTTGAGGGCTTGGACCACCATCCAAAAGGCTCTTCATCATAAATGGCAGCAATGACCTTCCTCCAAAGATTGTTCTTTTCATTCGCAAAGCGCCACACCCATTTCATCAAGAGGGCAGTGTTTTTGTGTGCTAGCGACCCAACTCCCATTCCTCCCTGTTGATAAGGCAGCGCAGTCCAAGACCATTTAACTAGATTCCCAATCGGCCTATGTTTCCCTCCGTTCCAAATAAAATCCCTCGTAAGCTTTTCCATTGCATCTATCACAGTCTTTGGAGCTCTAAGGATGGAGAAGAAATAATTTGGAATACTATTCAAAACCGCCTGCGTCAAAGTAAGCCGAACTTGCTCTCCAACTTCTCCTTATTGTTCTTCCAGTAAATGAATTCTGCTGTCTGAAAATACAGGGGGTGTCTTTTCTTGCAACTCCTTAGTCAAGGGTATTGTGAACAAAGGATTCTTAAATAACTAACTCTTTCCAAGGTAATAAGACAGTTCAAATATCCATAGAAAGTTAAACTTTCCTTCTGGGAGCTCTCTCATGAGCCATGAGAATGTCAAAACCCATGAAATTAAAAAAAAAAAAGGCTCCAAATTGGTCCCCCTTCCAAAGTTGGTACTATGTGGAAGGAAGGTGTAGAATCCCAAAACCATCTCTTCCTCGAGTTCAATTTGCTGAGAAACTATGGAATTACATGCACATGAACTTCAAGCGGCAGGTAGTTCTCCCCCTTAACGTTAACAACCTACTCTCTTTGGTGCTTGATAGTCATCGTTTCAAACAATAGAGAAAGATCTTCAGAAGCAGTTTAAAATAGCTTTCTTTCATTATCATGGCTTTAGATAATAATTCTTCAGAAACAAAAAAAAAGTCTTCAACAAAACTAGAGTAGTTATCTCTCTAGTTTGTGAATACTCTGTCTTGAGTAACAACAACAACAAAAATCTTCAGCAATATTTTGGGTACTCTTATTTTTATTTGCCGTAAGGTCTGGGCTACTTTTAACTCTTCCATTTAAGTACTCTTGGTGGCACTTGGAAGAGCTATTTGTAATCTTCTTCGACTCGGGCCTAACTTACCTCCCCTATTAAGTCATTTCATTGTTTTTAATTAATTTTTTTTCTAACCCAGATACAAAAGAACAGAATTGAAGAATTTAGTAAGAATAAAAAGGATGGGAAAACATGCCTGGAAACTTAAGGTGAATATCATAAAGGAAATTACACCACGTTGCATAAGAAAAGCCTGACTGTATAAAACTCTAGCAAGAAAAATATAATTTTTGTTTCAGAAGTTGCCAACCCACCTGTTATTCTTAACTATTGCCTATCCATTAAGAAAACATGAGAATGATTGAATTACGAAGAGCCTGAAATGCAAACTCGGTCAATGAATTTAAGATGAATCATGGACATGCTTATCTTATGTAGCTATCATTAACAAAACACAAAATTTTCATCCCCACAGTCTGATTAAGCCATAAACGTCACTTTATAAATCTACATGTTCGCAGGGGAACCTTTTCAGTAGTGCACTCGCAAAGCAAACGAGATAAGAAAGACAGAGAAGCTCTGATTCTTCTCAAATCCATCATGAAGTCTAAAGATAACATAATGCAGAATCACCAGGAAAAATGGAACATTCAAAAACTCCAATATGTAACTATAAGGGCAGAATCGTACCTTCTTCCTACAAAACTTGAACAGAGGATGCAAATAACGAGCACACTGCTTGAATGTTGCTACCATAGACTTCCCTTTAGCCGTCCGCTTCTCTGCTTCAGGCATTTCATTCAACTCCTGGTTCCACTCATTCAACAACCTCTTGAAAAACACCAATATCTTATCTTCCTCACATAAGTCATCGAAATTCGCCTTCATTCTCTTCAAATCCTTGTCAGCGTCGACCCCACTCGACCCTCCATCGGCACTTTCTTCGTCAGCCCCACCCCCTTCTCCCTCTTCCACCGCACCATCCTCCTTCTTCTGCCTCTTCCTGTCGCTCAAAATCCCCGTCTTCTGGCGCTTCCTCAACTCCGCAATATCCCGAAGAAAGTCGTTAG
>NW_019104553.1:778196-819969 GCF_001995035.1 Momordica charantia | reverse complement strand
GCTTCTCGAAACCGCATTGAATCTGCTGTTCCCAAACCATTCGTCGCCGCCGTGGGCTTCTCTCTCTGTGGCGGATAATTCGGCCGCCTCTTCCGTCGTCGACTCGAAGACCGGATTGTCATTTCCGTCTGTCATCGGCGATTCCCAGCAGCTTCTCGGAATTGGGTTGCGGAGAAAGGCCATTTTGGGACTCAAGAACATCAATGTCTATGCATTTGGTATCGTATCCACAATCAAACTTTCAGGGGACCTTTCTACTTCCAATTTCGCTCTGTTATTTTTTCTCTCTGATTGAATGTTGAATTTGTGCATTCGATAATTCGTTGTTTGGATTTTCAGATTAGGAAGATTCTCACTACTGTTGAAAATAGTAACAATCAGTAATCTAATCGTTCTAGGGCTTTCGGACAATGTTTCTAGAAAGTTTCTTTTCCCCTCCCAAATACAAATAGCAATCAGTAAAGTTTTGTGTCATTTTCCACTTGAAAGTATGATTTGAGTTTGAAAGGTGTGTAACATCTTCAATTCTCAAGAACAGATCAAACAAACTGAAGAAAACCAAAGAAAATAACTTCTACAGAACAAGTATTCAAATATGCTTTCACTGAGTTTTTGTTTTCAAAAAACAGAAGATTGTTTTGAAAACAATCTATATAATATGAACCGCGATAGGACTTCAAATCATATATAGTTCTGATGAAATTTTATTGCTTCCTAATTTTTTGTCCTTTTAGAGCATTTTGAGTAGGGGTATCTCAGGCATTTAGAGTTTAGTTGCAAAGCTATCTAAAGCTTTGCCATCAAGTTGTTTTGGACACATCAATCTCGATGAGTTAATTTTAGCCTTGAGCTTCTTCTTGAACCTTTGTAATTCCACGTTTCTTTGAGTTGCGTGCAAGAACATTCAAGTACCAATGATCCTCCTATCTTGTGGAGTGTTCAACTTTGGGTAAGGAACATGTTCTTGTGTCAAGAGTTTTGCATGTCTAACCTAGACGTTAGAGTTGAAATCAAATCTATTTGAGAGTTTAAGTATTTGTGAATTAGGGGTTCATATATTCAAAGAGTTCTTGATTCCAATTCACTCGGTATTCACGGCCATCTCGAAGACAAACTAATTCTACTGTAGTATTTTATCGGATAACATTTCTTTACAAAAGTGAGAGTACTTTGATACACTTCAGCTGAAGTTCATGGCTAATGGGGAAAATTCTAGTTTGTCAATCAGAACATCTTCTTGATGACTAAGATAATAAGCTGTAGCTTGACTATCTCTCTAACTCTATAGGAAGTCATTTGGGCTTCAATATAAGCCAGAAATGAACTGAGCATAGAATTCAAATTTGTGAAAACTTCACTTTTAATGAATGATACCATTCTCAACATCTAATAGTTCTAGCTCTGTATGAACAACTATCAAGTTTCTTTAGTGAATTGTCATCTACTAAAGTGTCTATAGGAATTCGAACGTTTTATGACATCTGGAACAACAATGGAACGAACTTAAATTGAGTAGAAGATGAAGGAAGTAGGGGGTGGTCGAGATTTGCCGTGATTCACGAGTTACAATCTTTGTTATTTTGAAATCCATTATGGAATGGTCAATATGATTTTCTGTTTTTGAGATGTTGAAATATTTTCCAAGTTAAGTTATTCAAATGAATGTCTGTCTATTCCTGTAGGTGTCTACGCCGACAATGACGACGTAAACGAATCACTGGGTGAGAAGTATGGAAATCTCCCTGCATCTGAACTTCAAGAAAAGGACTTTGACAAAGATGTCATGGAAGGCGATATCTGCATGACTGTTAGACTTCAGATAGTCTACGGCAAGCTGAGCATCCGATCTGTTCGTAGCGCTTTCGAAGAGTCGGTAGGAAACCGACTCCAAAAGTTCGGGGGTCCAGACAACAAAGAATTGCTACACAAGTGAGTCATTTCATGACTTAAAGAAGTTATTATTTGCCTCGTCTCCATGTCATGGAAAAGTCACACACTCTATACCCTACTCCTCTTGAATCCTTATAGCTTGTTTCTTTGCAGATTCACTTCCCAATTCAAAGATGAGTATAAAATACCTCGAGGATCCGTGATCGATCTCTCAAAAGAACGAGGCCACGTCCTCCGCACAATCAGTGAGATCCCGATTCCTTTTTAGTCCAATGAATGATCCTATACATTATTTCTGGAGAAAGAAAAGGCAGTAGAGAAGATGAGAGAGAGGATTCACTCATCAGCTCCATGCATTGGCCAACCAACCATCTTAATATGGAATGAAATTTGGTTTGTTTTGACTTTAATACTAATTTTTTTTTTTTTTTTTTGCAGTTGACGGGAAGGAAGTGGGAAGCATCCAAAGCCAACTACTGTGTAGAGCCATTCTAGATCTCTATATTGGTGAAGATCCATTTGATAGACAAGCCAAAGAAGACATTAGACAAGCTTTAACTTCCATTCTTCACAAGTAGAAAATAGCCAAAGGGAGAGAAGAAGGAGATTGGTTTTTCCTTTTTGTTTTGAAATTAATGATGTTTAAACTGGAATACAATTTTATCCTTTTTATTGTTGAATATTCTTCTTTTTGGTTAATTTTACATTTTGGTCCAAAATACTCCGAACCATTTTCAATTTAGTCCAATGCCAAGGTCACTTCATGGGTAAATAGTCAATCTCAAATTTGACCTTATTAGGAGTGAAAAAAATTCGATGACATGAAAAAAATCGATTGACCCAAAGTTGAGTTCAATAAATGAAAATTCTTAATTAGTTCGGTTCAACCTTCTTAGTTGGGTTGGTTCAAGAGTTTACCTAGCATATGTTTGGGTTGAACCGAACTAACTCGAACTTATTATTAATATTAAAATTATTTCTTTCATTCACTAGAAAAATTATATATAGTTAAATTTACCTTAATTTTATTTGATTCAATCATTCTTTATGGATTATTATAATTATTTATTCAACCACGACTTTTAAAAACAATTTTTTTTTAAGTTTTTGGGGTGTTTTTTTTTTTGGCCAAGGTAAGAGTATTATTTTTTCACCATATAAATAAACACCAACAAATCTTGATTCAATATTAGACAATATATGTTTTAGAGTACATGGTTAGATTACGTTGAGTTTATTATTTAACAAAAGCTATTTTGGTTGAATAAATTTACAATCCGAACAATTAAATTGAGTCTAAAGAGTAGTTGAAGTTCAACGCGAGACTTGGTGGAAATTGAGTCTAAAGAGTAGTTGAAGTTCAACGCGAGACTTGGTGGTTAGCAAGTTATTCACGACTTACAAGCATGAATATGCCCAAAAAGTCTGAATGGACACTATTTATTGCACTTTAAAATAACATTATGGTTTTTAGAAAAGATTAAAAGTAGCATTAATTCTAGTTAAGGACTAGGAGCCTAAAATTGATAGTTTCAATTTCAAATCTGAAAGCTATTGGAGTGAGAACTCAAATCTAAAATAGATACCTTTTTTCAATCAACTTGAATTGATATTTAAGAGTTGAGCTATTAATTCTGGCATCAAATTATTAGATCACCCATCTGATTACCAAATAAAAGTAGACAGAAAGTTGTAACCTTTCCTACAGGAAATGAAATTTTGAAACTCTGCAATCTCCTTTCTTCCATGTGCTTTGTCTAATAATTTTCCTCCTTTTCTTAGTGCATCAAACTGTATTATTTTCACAACTGAAACTGACACCAAAAAAAAAAAAAAATAGCATCAAGTTCAAAAGTTTGCTCACCACGATTCTTCTTCGTCTTTGTTTTTTCTTCTCTCCCTTCAGATATCTATCTTCTCTTCCCTGTTGCGTACAAGAACTTAGAATGGAGAAATAAAAAGAATGAATACAGTGTTTTTTCCAAGTATAATATCATCATATTCACAAGTCTGTCTAGCACTAAATATATAAACCAAAAAATTGGCCCTACTAATATGCAATGACTTACAATATACATAACCTACCAACCAAATTATAGTCACTAAAGTTAAAGCTTGAAATTTTATGACTGATCAACAAAAATCCATGCCCATTTGTCATTATGATCCTCGACATGGTTTTGGCGAATTCAAGCCTTCGATTCCCGGGATGAAGGACTCCGATGATTCTTTGTTGTCTTTTGGCAAGTCAAAAGACGAAAGCATTGTGGTTTGAGCTCCTTGGAAATCCATAAGTTTGCTTCCCGTATCTGATTCATCTTCTTCCATTAGTGTATCAGATAGTGGTATTGAGAAGGCCACTTATAGAGTTGGGAATTGGGATCATCCATCAAAACATCTAAATGGGGAGGAGCTGGAATTAATTGAACTTCATGTTAGTCTTTCTAAGCTGCTGGAACAAAAACGGGTCTAGTATTTTAGTTCTGAGAGATGACTAGGGCATGTGTTCAAGATTGAAGGCACATTTCGACCACAGACGGGAGATGACTTCTGGCCACCTCCAGTCGATGAGCTTTCATCCTGCTTTGGTTGCGGGGGAGCAACCGATGAACTGGTTTTACTGCCTGTGTTTCTTAATTTTCCACTGCTGGATGGAGAGTGACTGCTAGTTGGAATGTGTTGCATCTGTGTAAAAGCTGGCTTGAAATCTCCCCCAAACGATATCTGGGTCTGGCCTTGAGGAGTGCTTCCTTTTTGCTGGGGAGAGTTCTTAGAGACGGCAGGGGAGGAAGCAAGATGGAGAGACGTCATAGGGACGACGGAAGCCACCATTCTTCCCGAGTTCTTCTGCGCAGAATCATCGCAATGCATCAATGGTTGCGAGAAGCCAGGAGGGGCATTATAAGGAAACTTGGGCCCGACCGATGAGGGCAAGCTATTATTAGCTGGTACTTTAGTTCGAGACATCATGGTTGCCTGTTGCTGTTGCAATATGTGCTGCTGTGGAAGCTGGAGCAGTGGTTGCTGTTGTTGGTTACCCGACGAACTAGCAGCAGATCGGTTTGTTGTTAAGGCAGCAGATTTGGTGGAGGGGGAAGGCCAGTTTACAGGGGCAGAAGATGTCATGAAGTTGAGAGTCCTTCCAGAATTACTGAAAACTAGGGTCTGCCCTGAAGTTGAAGAAGGCTTTGCAGAATTTCCATTGTTCCTATCGTTGGAACCGGACAGAACAACTCCATTCCGTCCTTCTGAACTCTGGTGACTCTTCTGTTTTGTAGCTTGGGGTGCAGGTGCTACCTGAAATCCTGCCCTCTGCATATCAGGAAGATTCTGATAGACCGTCGCATTTTGTGCGATTGGCGTGAAGTTCAGGTTCGATGGGGTACCGTTTCCATTATATGAAGCAAAGGACATTGTGAGTCCCTGAGAAGGAACTAGGGCAACTGTGTTCTTCAAATTCTGTGGATGAGACTGTTTCTTCTCACCGTTATTTCCACCATTGGCATTGTTCATTGTTGCAGATGGCATCAAGGTGAAACCCAGTGCCTGAACAGGTAAAATGAAGTTTTGACCATAAGTATTTTTCTGAACTGGAGCTACCCGTTTGTCGGAAAGGGCAGCAGTGTCTTCTCCACCAGTCTCACCATCATGCTTCCGGGATTGATTAGACAGTGGCAAATGCTGTTCGGTCGACTGTTTTACTTGCATAGCATTTGATGGCACTAGATTGTTCCCAGGCACATGCACACTCCATTGCTGCTGCTGGGCTTGTGGTTGTTTATGGGAGCTACTTGATTGGTGATGCGATTGAGTTTGTGCTGGCTGAATCTGGGATGGATGGAACAGCTGAGATGGATAGAAGGATCCATTGAAAAGAGGCAAGGGTTGTGCACTGTTTGCTCTATATGTTGTGCTTGTTCCAGCAGGAGTAGAGAAGGTGAATGGATAGCCGTTGTTCTGAAGTTTTGCCAAATATGGAGCTTCAATCGAAACCATATTCGGATGACTGTAGCTCATGTTACTAGATACTGCAGGTAATGCTGGAAAGCTCACAAGTGTTCCAGCTTCTGGATTACTGAACAGTGATGTTGATTGATTAGAAGATTTGGTGGTCCCAGATTGATTTGCTGTGGCTGCTATCGATGCTTGATGCTGACTGATAGGGAATATGAATCCAGAACCAGGCTGCAGTGGAAAGGAAAGAGAGAGAGAATAAATTTTTTGCTGTTATCAACTGATTCGGCAGTTTGAGAACAATATTATCCGATCAACCGGAAGATATACAAAATACAGAAATTCTATGCAGAAAAGTAGTCAAGAAAATCATACCATTGAGTTGCCAAAAGATGGTCCGGGCCTCTGCTGAAATACAAGCTGCTTACTTTTAGCCATATCGGCAAAATTCGCAGCCTCGGGGCTTTTATCATTTACCACATTGCCCGGAAAGTCGCCTTCAGCTTGCGCAGTATTTAGGTTCATATCCAAAAGATGTCTGTGCAATGGATTACCCAAACTTATGCCTTCTTTTGAGGACAAGTTTTTAAGCTTAGCCTCTGCAAGAGATGTAGAAGCATCAGCTGCTGGGTGGAAATAGTTCGTCTTTGTGAATTGCTGGTGTAAGTAAATGTTTCGAGCAATGTCGTAATGGGTCAAGCATCTCTTTGACCGAGGGTGCGAGAGAATGAAATTCGGATGCTGCAAGATTTTTGAACACACAACAGCAAATTCAGTTGTTGATTAAATCCACAGGTGGAATTCAGAGTTAGAAAACCCAGAAAAAGTACCTGTAGTTTGCTGGATGATTTGTCACCGCTGTCCACGGATAGCATTGTCCGAAAGGGTGGCATGTACCTGTATTGCAAGGAGGAAAAAGGAACACGTCAAACTTTAGTGTGAACAGGAAAATTTCTTTCAACAAAATACACATAACCAAGTAATTTGCTCAAGCATATAGTTCTAAAGAAATGGTTTCTTACCCGACAGGAGGAATTTCAGCAGTTGGCCAGCCACCCAAAGTAATGGGCAAGCGCACTGAAGTGGATGGTTCTGGGGGAAAAAACAATTATCATGACAGTTGAGATGACAGTTCGGCATAGAATTGTATTTTAATCAACAAATTTGAACACAGTTTCAAAATGAAATGATGAATACCATTTTTTTCAACTGTGCCGGCGGCTCCTTTATGCTGCTGCTTTTGACTCTGTTCTTGCATTGTGAGGCTATTGCTGTCTAATTGTGGTCTCTCCAAATCTAGCTTGAAGAAATCAAATTTTTTCCCACTTGACACCACCTTATCTCTAACTTCATCGATCACTTTTTCTTTTTCCTTAAATCCTTCTACTTCATTTTCAACCTTATGTGAAGTCCCTTTCCCCTGCACCAGATTTCCAAAAGAAAGGCAAGAAAAAGAAACCCATTAATCAAAACTTCTAAAAGAATAAAACCAAGCATGCAGCAAAAATCTTACGAACCATTTCTAGTCCCAGACTCAAAGGTTTAATATCCAATACCATGTCTGTCAAACCATCCCTTTCTGGAGATGTCGGAGGAGCCTGTTCAACAAATGCACTTTTTAGAAACTTCATACTAAAAAATCAGGTGAATTCAAAATTGAAATTAAAAAAATTTGCAAACCCTGACCATCAAATCAAATTTGAATTTCTCTTCTTTCTGGGTCTCAGCCTCTGGAATCCTGCGAACGCACACAAAATTATATTGACATTAGTTATTTCAGGAACGATGGATGAAAATGAAAATCTTATATCGTTGCTTACGATTTAGATGGTGGTGAATCTTCAGGGCCAACATCCCCTTTAATGCATGAAGGTAAATCGTCTTGTGTCGACACAGTTTTCTTGCTCCCCGGATTTTCATCTCCACCAGTGAAAAATTCCTTTGTAAGTTTACTTTCCTCCGGCTTAGTTACCACAGTTTGACATCCATGGGAACCTAGATTCATACCAAAATCAGATGCTCCTTCAATCCCTGCATGTTGCTCGGATTCGCCTTTAGCCGCACCAGCCATCGAATCGCTCCGTGCCAGAGGAGACGAACTATCATGCTCCGATTTATTCTTCTCCACAGCTGGAAATGGCAAATAGAACGAAAAATGGACATTATCAGTAAGGGATAACCGGAGAAGAGAAGGCTATAAAAGTTCTATTCGGAAATATTTGCTTTAGCTCATGTATTTTTAAAATACCCACCAACATTAAGTAACAAATCAGAGATAGCACCATTCTTCTGAAGTGAAACAGATTTTTGGAAGGAAGTTTGGGCAGAGTTTGCCGTTGTAGATGTAACTGGAGATTTGGTACCCTCACGAAGAGCACTGGAGTTCTCTGTTTCTTGGTTCGATGATGGCTTCGCAGTAATTTCTTGTTTTCTGGAGCACTGGGGTTGTTTCTTTAGCCCGAACAGAACCTCAGCGATCTCAATCTCAATATCCCCCTCGGTAGATGGAGAAGAATCTTTAGACGCTTTCATTGTTCGAGTCTTTGGTCCAGTTGGTTTCTGAAAATTCAAAAGAGAGGAAGAAATCACACCGATGTTAAAAAAAATATAGATGTATTGAACAATGATTACATGCGAGAATATCAAGATAAAAATAAAAGTGAGGAGCTAACCATCTTCTTCTTAGCAAAAATTGAAGGCGAAACAACCTCAGCAGATGACCTCGCCGGAGAATCGGACGGGTTCCGATGGCTCGGGTCGTCTGCAATGTCTTCGCCTGCTCCACCAACACCACTATTTCCTGAAACCGTGCAATCATGTGATCTTTTGACAGAAGCTGTAGAGAGAAATTAAGAACAACTTCACCATCACTCGTGAAACAGAGCATGATTCCATAAACAACATATAAGAAACCAATCGTTTTATTCTTTTACTTTCCTCGCTTTATACCTGTGCGAGCCTTTCTCGGAACTGGAACACCAATCATCGCGTCGTCAACAACCTTCCATTGTTGCTTCGCAACTCTTGGCGGAAGAGAGTTCATCCTCAGGTTCTGATTCGAAGCTGAAGAAGCGGTAGCAGAAGAAAGAATCCTCGAAACACCGCCACCGTCTTCAACCTCATCACTATCTCCTCCATCAACAACCACATCTTCAGCACTCGTATCGCCACCTTCATCTTCCTCCACTTCTTCTTCTCTATTAGCCCCTCCCCTCCTCCGCTTGCTCCGACTCGCAAACTCTCGATCCCGATCCCTCTTCCCTGCACCTTTATCCCTTAACCGCACCGTCTCCTGCAACTCCACCTGACCTTCCTCTGCAACAAGTTAAACAAGCATCCGCATGAACCTAAACCGAAAAGAATCATCAAGAATCACACAACAAAACACAAATAAACGAAAATCGAAGTTCATACCAGGTAAATCTCGAAAGACCGTAGCTCTACTACGTCGCCGTGAGGATCCATTTGCGGCGACTGTACTCGACGAACTCCTCGCTTCTCTGGTTTTCTCCATGATCATGCGTCTCAATCATGAAATCAAACTCTCTCTCTCTCGAACTTACCGGAACAAATCGTGATTCCTCACCACCTCCTCAGTCGAATCCACCCTCCGCCGGAAACCGACCTAAACGCCGGCGAACTTCCGATGAAACTCCACAGCAAAGTCCTCTCTCTCTTTTCTTGGTGTCTATTTTGTGTGCTTTTATGTGCTTTTAATCTAATCTCTTTCTTTTACTTTTTTTTTCTTTTTAATTTTAAAAAAGAAAAAAATGAGAGAGATAAAAAAAAAAAAAGAAAAATGGGGGAATTTGACACTTTCACGCAAAACCTGCTTGGGAGGGGAAATGGACGGCTGAGATTGCAGGGGGCCGCTGCCTAACTCCGTTAAATAATTGGAATGGGAAGCGAATCGGACGGCTGTGATTGGTCGACGCCAGCAAGGCAAAGGGCAGCAGGGTCGTTTTTCGATGGAATATTGCCACTTCGCACACATAAGCCACGTGTAACTTTTTATTTTATTTATTTATTGAATTTTTTAGTTATCCGATCGAAATTTAAAAAAATAATAATAAAAAAGAAAAGAAAATTGTTTTCGCCACACGCGCCACGCGCTTTAAATGCGTGAGGGCTAATCTCTCTTTCGAATTTGATCAGAGGACGGTTCCACAGTTGGTGACGTGGACCTCAGTTGAGTTGAGACCAGACTACCCAATTTCTTTTAATAATTAATTGAATCTAAATTTCTGTTTCCTTTTTTATTTCTGAGCTTTTATTTTCTATTTTCGTCAAACTTATAAGATTGTATATTTAAATACTATTTTCGGCTCTCTACTCTCCCCTTTGCTCCATATATTTCATTTAATCATGGTAATTTTAAAATGAGACATTTTTAATTCTTATTTACAAAATCAATAACTACTTTCTAAAAATTTTATCGAGTGAAATTATATGATAACATTTTGAAATAAATTAGTCAAAAATAAACCCTCTAAAATTATATAGACTAAAATGAACAAAGTTAAAAGTATATGAACTAAAAGAAACGTTGAAAATATAATAACCAAAATAAATCGAAGCCGGACGAAAATGATATTTTAAACTGAAATTACTTTATTTTATTTATCTTTATTTAATTAATATTCAATTAAGGAGGTAGATAACTAATTAAAAGCCCTTTTTTCATTCAAAGATTAAATATAAGTTTAAATTTATAATTTAGAACTAATTATCTTGAATTATTAAAAAAAATGTGTCATTAGTAACTTTTCATTAGATAACATTGTGCTGTGTCATCAAACAATTTGTCATGCAAACCTGTTATAGAGCTTACTGGCCAGAAAATCTTCAAAACTAGGAGGAAAACAATTGGTCTCAATTACTGATATTCTGGAGTAGTCCTAGTCTGGAAATCAAGTTTACTGGACAGAAAATCTTCAATTCTGGGAGGAAAACAAGTGGCTTCAACTGTTGATCTTCTGAGTAGTCACAATCTGGGAATCAGTAAAATTTATTAGCTAGAAAGTCTTTAAATCTGGGAGAAAACAAGTGGCCTCAACTGCTGATTTCCTGGAGTAGTTTTAATCTGGAAATTAGTTAAAACCAATGATTGATTTGCTGCATCATCCAAACTACCATATTTTTACAATTTTCTCAAAATATTTTCAAATAAATAATTAAAATAAATAAGATTAATAAAGAAATCTCATAATTTAAGAATTTTAATAACTAAATTGAAGTAAATATCAAAGTTCTAACCCTCCAAATTTAAAACACTAGTCACTGGATAATTCTATTATTGGTTCTTAAATATTATTATTATTTGTCTATTCGTCAAAAATTCTCTCCTTCGGCACTATTTCTAAAACATATTATTTTTTTTTAATCATGTGTAAAGGGTAATTTGATGCATAACAAACTATTTTCTAGACAGGTCTTCTATAAGATTTACCGGCAAAAATGGATACCGGCTAAAATGGTTCCAAATTTTGGATGGGAAGCCATCCAAATTACTGATTTTCTGGAATAGTCTTAAAACTCCAAGTCACTAAAAATTAGTTAAAATAAGTGATTGATTTGTTCCATCACCAAAAATTTCCCTATTTTCAAATTACTTTTAGAAGCTACCATTTTCCTAAAATATTTTTAAATATATGATTAAAATATATGAGATTAATAAAGAAATTTCAACTTTTAAAATTCAAAACAAAACTACCTAATTTAATAATTAAATTGGAGTAAATATTAAAGTTATAAATAATGAAATTTTAATTGTACCAAAAAATATCAAATTTTTAACCGTTACAAGATAATTCTATTTTTTATTTTTAAATATTATTATTGTTTAATTAAGTTTATTCGTATAAATTTATTGATGATTTTTCACATAAGTCTGCTATAAAGCCTACTAGCTAGAAAGTCTTCAAAAATTGATTATGATCTATTAGAGTAGTCCTAGTCCAAGAGTCACTGAAAATCAGTGATTTATTTGCTGCATCACCAAAGCTACTCTATTTTTTAAATTACTTTTAAAATCTAATATTTTTTATAAAATATATTTTTGTTATATATTATTAAAACATATAAGTTTAATAAATAAATCCAAAAATTAAATTTTAAAACAAAACTTATAATTTAACAATTAAATTGTAGTAAATATCAAATTTATGATACTCAAATTTAAACCTCTCGTTCTAAGAAATTGTATTTTTTATTTTTAAATATTGTTATTATTTAGTTAGGTTTATTAGTATAAGCTTATCTCCTTCAAACACTATTTTTAAAAATATATTTAAATTTTTATTTACGTGTAAAAGGTTGGTCTGGGAATCAGTAAAGTTTATTGGTCATAAAGTCTTCAAATATGGGAGGAAAACAAGTGTCTCACAGCTGATCTTCTGGAGTAGTCCTAGTCTGGAATCAGTAAAGTTTACTGGCCAGAAAGTCTTCAAATCTGGGAAGCAAACAAGTGGCCTTAACTGCTAATTTTCTGGATTAATCTTAGTCTAGAAATCAGTGAAAATCAATTATTGATTTGCTACATTATCCAGACTACCATATTTTACGGTTTTTTTTTTCATTTAAAGATTAAATATATTTGAAGACTACAATTTCTCAAAAGTAATTATCGTTAATTATTAAAAAAAATTATCATGCAGGCCTGTTATAAAGTTTACTGGCCATAAAATCTTCAAAACTAGGAGGAAAACAATTGGTCTCAACTGTCGTCTTTAAATCTGGGAGGAAAACAAGTGGCTCGAACTGCTGATTTTCTGGAATAATCTTATCGTGGGATGATGATTGATTTGCTGCATCATTCAAACTTTCGTATCATCTACCATTTTCTCAAAATATTTTTAAATAAATAATTCAATCAATGATGTAGATACTAATTGAAAGCTTTTTTTTTTCATTCAAAGATTAAATATACTTGAAGACTACAATTTAGAGATTAAATTTATAGTTTAAAACTAATTATCTTGAATTATTTAAAAAAAAACACGTCATGGTAGCTTTTTATTAGATAAGATCGTGTTGTCATCAAACAATTTATCATGCAGGCCTATTATAAAGTTTACTGGCCATAAAATGTTCAAACTTAACAAAGCTTGCAGCATCCATAGCCATACGTGCTAGTACTCAATTTCAAAGATTTGAATTTGGTGAAGAAGACATTTTTTGAGCCCCYATTTATAGAGTAGAAGTAGAGTAATCCCGCCATGCGGCACGAATTGGATGATAGGCACAATTCTTACTAGTTCTCTGCACTACTTTTCTGTGAATGAAGACTATACTGTTTAATGAACAAACTAACTACCTTGTGAAGTTCCCTCAGAATCACATCACACTGCCTGTGTGAACAATCCTTTCAACTTTTTAATCTGTCAGAAGTTAAAAACTTTTAAACAAGAGTATAGTAGTTCCATGAACAATCCTTTCAACTTTTTAGCCTGTCAGAAGTTAAAAACTTGTATACAAGAGTATAGTAGTTTCATGAACAATCCTTTCAACTTTTTAGTCTGTCAGAAGTTAAAAACTTTTAAACAAGAGTATAGTAGTACCATGAACAATCCTTTCAACTTTTTAGTCTGTCAGAAGTTAAAAACTTTTAAACAAGAATATAGTAGTTCCATGAACAATCCTTTCAACTTTTTAGTCTGTCAGAAGTTAAAAACTTGTATGCAAGAGTATAGTAGTTCCATGAACAATCCTTTCAACTTTTTAGTCTGTAAGAAGTTAAAAACTTTTAAACAAGAGTATAGTAGTTCCATGAACAATCCTTTCAACTTTTTAGTCTGTCAGAAATTAAAAACTTATATATAAGAGTATAGTAGGGAGGAAGACAATTGGTCTCAACTGCTCAATGCTGATCTTTTGGAGTAGTCATAGTATGGGAAACGGTTAAGTTTACTGGCCAGTCTTCAAATATGGGAGGAAAACAAGTGTCCTCAACTGCTGATCTTCTGCAATAACCCTAGTCTTGGAATCAATAAAGTTTACTGACCAAAAAATCTTGAAATCTGAGAGAAAACAAGTGGCCTAAACTGATGATTTTATGGAGTAATCTTAATAATAAGTGAAAATCAGTTAAAATCAATGATTGATTTGTTCCAACATCCAACCTACTGTATTTTCTACCATTTTCTCGAAATATTTTTAAATAAATAATTAAAATAAATAAGATTAATAAAGAATTCCATAACTTAAATTTTAAACCAAGACATAGAATTTAATAACTAAATGGAAGTAAATATCAAAGATCTAACACTCAAAAGTTTAAAACTCTTAGTTACTAGATAATTCTATTATTGGTTTTTAAATATTATTATTATTATTATTTAAGTAAGTCTATTCATAAAAATTTCTCTCCTTCGCCCCTATTTTTAAAACATATTTAATTTTTTTAATAATGTATAAAGGGTAATTTTACACCTAACAAACTATTTGTTAGGCATTTATAAAACCTACTCGAAGGGAAGCAATTAATCCAAACTACTGATTTTCTAAAGTAGTCCTAACCGGTTGAAAATTAATTAAAATAAATGGTTGATTTGTTGCATCACCAAAACTTCCCCATTTTTCAAATTATTTAAGAATCTACCATTTCTCCTAAAATATTTTCAAATATATAATTAAAATCAGTGATTGATTTGGTGGATTACTAAAATTACCATATTTTTCAAATTACTTTTAGAATCTACTATTTTTTTAAATATATAATTAAAACATATAAGATTAATAAATAAATTCCAAAATTTTAATTTTAAAACAAAACATATAAATTAATAATTAAATTGTTGTAGTAAAAATCAAGTTATGATATTCAAAGTTTAAACCTCCTGTTCTAAAAATATTGTATCTTTTATTTTTAAATATTATTATTATTTAGTTAGGTTTATTAGTCTAACTTTATCTCTTTCAAACACTATTTTTAAAAATATATTAAAATTTTTTATTTATGTATAAAATGTAGGTTTACTATAAGTCCCACCGGCTAGAGAATCGTAAAAAATTCAGAAGAAAGCAATTGATCTGAATGACTAATCTTTTGAAGTAGTTTTAGTATGTCAAAATCAGTTAAAATTAGTGAATGATTTGCTACATCACTAAAGCTATTCTATTTTTCAAATTATTTTTAGAATCGAAATTTTTTCTAGATATTTTTAAATATATAAGATTAATAAATAAATCTCAAAATTTAAATTTTAAAACAAAAGATATAGTTTAATAATTAAATTGGAGTAAATATCACGATTCTAGTACTTAAAATTTAAACTACTTGTTCTGAATAATTCTATTTTTTATTCCAATATTATTATTATTTAGTTAGGTTTATCCATCTAAATTTATATCCTTACAACATTTTTTTTAAAAATATATTTAAGTTTTTTTATTTATGTGTTAATGTAATTTTACTCAGACTATTTATCAGGTAGGTCTACTATAAATCCTACTAGCTATAAAATCCTAAAAAATTGGGAGGAAAGCCATTGATCCAACTGGTTGATCTTCTGGGATAGTCCTAATTTAGAGTCGGTGAAAATCAGTTGTATCAGTGAATGATTTGATGCATCACCAAAACTACCCTATCTTTCAAATTACTTTTAGGATCTACCATTTTTTTCTAAAATACTTTTAGATATATAATTAAAATATATAAGATTAATAAACAGATCCAAAAACTTAAATTTGAGAAAACTTGATAAATAAATTGAAGTAAATATAAAATTCTAACACTCCATTTTTTTAGTATGGGTGGGAGATTCAAACTCATAACCTCTTAGTTAGAAACAAGTGCTTATTATGGTCGAGCTAAGCTCATGTTGGCTTTAATAATCAAACCTAAACATCTTTTTTACTAAATAATTTAATTTTTTTCTTAAATATTATTATTACTTAATTAGGTTTATTCATCTAAATTTCTGTCCTTCCAAGACTATTTTCCAAAACATGTTAAAGTTTTTTTATTCAGGTGTAAAGGGTAATTTTACACGTAAACAGACTATTCAAGTAGGTATGCTATAAAATATATTGGCTAGAAAGACATAAAAAATTAGGAGGAAAGTAATTGCTCCAAATGACTGATCTTCTAGAGTAGATCTAGGTCTCGGAGGAAGTGAAAATCAATTATGTATCACCAAAACTACCATATTTTTCAAATTACTTTAAGAATCTACACGGTTCTATAAAATACTTTAAAATATATGATCTTAATAAGAAATCCCAAAATTTAAAATTTAAAACATAACATTTTATTTTATAATTAAATTGAAGAAAAAATCAAACTTCTAGTACTCAAATTTAAACCTCTTATTATATGATAATTCTATTTTCATTCTCATATAGTTAATAGTATTATTATTTAATTAGGTTTATTTGTCTAAATTTCTCTCCATCAAATACTATTTTTAAAAACATATTTAAGTTTTTTATTTACATGTAAAGAGTAATTTTACACTGAAACAGACTGTTATAAAGTCTATTGGTTAGAAAGTCCTATAAAACTGGGAAGAAAGCAATTAGTCGGAACTACTGATCCTCTGGGATAGTCCTAGACTAGAAGTTAGTAAAGGTCAAATCAATGATTGATTTGTTGCATCACCAAAGCTGTCCTACTTTTCAAACTATTTTTAGAATCTGTCAATTTTTTTGAAAATTTTAAAATAGAACTATATAATTTAATAATTAAATTGAGGTAAATATCAAATTTAAACCTTTCTTGTTACTAGATAATTCTATTTTTATTTTTAATTATTATTACTATTTAAAATGATTTATTCRTCTAAATTTATCTCCTTCAAATACTACTTTTAAAATTTTAATTTACCCGTAAAGGGTAATTTAACACTTAAACAGGTTTGTTAGACAGGTCTAGTGGTTGATTTGCTGCATCACCAAAATTATCCTATTTTTCAAATTACTTCTACAATCTACCATTTTTTCTAAAATATTTTTACTTATATAATTAAAAGAAATCCCAAAATTCAAATTTTAAAACAAAATATATAATTTAATAATTAAATTGAAGTAAATACATGAGCTGTAATACTCAAATTTAAACTGCTTGTTTTTTTTAGTACAATTTAAACTCGTTGTTACTCGATAATTTTGAGTACAATTTAAAACGGATGACTAATCTTTTGGGATAGTCTTAGACCTGTGAGTAATTGTGCATTACCAAAACTACTATATTTCGTTTTCTATAGGCTAGAAATTCCTAAAAAATTAGGAGGCTAGAAATTTCTTAACAAATTAGGAGGAAAGCAATTGATCCCAACTGGGTCTCTTGAAGTCGTCCTAGTCAGGGAGCCATCGAAAATAAGATAAAATTGGTGATTAATTTGTTGGATCAGCAAAACTACTTTATTTTTCAAATTACTTTTAGAATCTGCAATTTTATATAAAATATTTTTAAATATATATGATTAATAAACAAAACTATATAATTTAATAATTAAATTAAAGTAAACATCAAAGTTCTAATACTTGACCTTTCTATTTTTATTCGTAAATGTTATTATTATTTAATTAGGTTTATTTGTCTAAAATTATTTCCATCAAACACGATGTTTAACACCATATTTAATTTCTTTATTTATGAATAAAGAGTAATTTTACACGTAAATAAATTATTTGTCAGGTAGGTCTGCTATAAAGCTTATCCTAACAAACTGGGAGTAAAGTACAATTGATTCTACATGTTTATTGATCTTCTGGAGTAGTCCTAATTTGGAAGTCAGGGAAAATCAGGTCAAATCAATGATTGATTGGTTGTATCACCAAAAATACCTATTTTCAAACTATTTTTAGAATCTACCATTTTTTTTTCGAAATATTTGTTAATATATAATTAAGTATAAAATTAATAAACAAATTCTAAAGTTCAAATTTTAAAACAAAAAACTATATAATTTAATAATTAAATGGAAGTAAATAGCAAAAGTTCTAATACTAAATTTAAACCCCTTGTTACTTGATAATTCTTTTTTATTCTTAAATATTATTATTGTTTAAGTTTATTCATATAAATTTATTGGTAATTTTTCACGACTATTTGTCACATAAGTCTCCTATAAAGCCCATTAACTACAAAGTCATAAAAAATTGGGAGGAAAGCAATTGGTCCGATTACGATCTAGTCGGTGAAAATCAGTGATTGATTTGTTGCATCACCAAAACTGTCCTATTTTTCAAATTATTTTTAGAATCTACTCCTTTTTAAATTTTTTTAATATATATAATTAAAACATATAAGATTAATAAATAAATCTCAAAATTTAAATTTTAAAACAAAACATATAATTTAACAATTAAGTTGTAGTAAATATCAAAGTTATGATGCTCAAATTTAAACCTCTTGTACTAAAAAATTGTATTTTTTTTCATTTTTAATTATTATTATTATTTAGTTAGGTTTATTGGTCTGAATTTATCTCCTTCAAATACTATTTTTAAAAATGTATTTAAATTTTTAATTACTTGTAAAAAGTAGGTCTGCTATACATCCTACTAGTAAAGAGTCCTAGAAAATTAAGAGGGAAGAAATTGGTCCAAATGACTAAAAGTAGTTCTAGTATGTCAAAATCAGTTAAAATCACTAAATGATTTGTTGCATCACCAAAGCCCGACCAAAATGTTATTTTAAACTAAAATTACTTTAATTCATTTACTTTTATAATTAAGGAAGAACAGTTTTTTTCATTCAAAGATTAAATATACTTGAAGACTACAATTTACGGATTAACTTTATATTTTAAAACCAATTATCTTGAATTATTTTTTAACAAAACGTGTTATTAGTAGCTTTTTATTAGATAAGATCATGTTATCATCAAACAATTTGTCATGCAGGTCTGTTATAAGTTTATTGGCCAGAAAATCTTCAAAACTAGGAGGAAGACAATTGGTCTCAACTGCTGATCTTGTGGGAAGTAGTCATAGTCTGGAAATTAGTAAATTTAACTGGCTAAAAAGTCTCTTCAAATCTGGGAGAAAAACAAGTGGCTTCAACTGTTGATCTTTTGGAGTAATCCTAATCTGTGAATCAATAAAGTCTACTGGTCAGAAATTCTTCAAATTTGGGAGGAAGATAAGTGGCCTCAAGTACTGATTTTCTGGAGTAGGCTTACTCTGGGAATCCGTGAAAATCAGTTAAAATCAATTATTGATTTGCTGCATCATCCAAACTACTCTATTTTCTTCCATTTTCTTAAAATATTTTTAAATAAATGAGATTAATAAAGAAATCCCATAATTTAAATTTTAAACCAAAACATTGAATTTAATAACTAAATTGAAGTAAATATCAAACTCTAACACTTGGGATAATTTTATTATTGGTTCTTAAATATTATTATTGTATTAGGTTTATTCTTTTAAATTCCTCTCTCTCGAACACTATTTTTTAAAACATTTCAAGTTTTTTTATTTACGTGTAAAGGATAAATTTACTGGTAAATGGATTATTTAGGAAGCTCTCCTATAATGTCTATGGGCTAGAAAGTCCTACAAAATTGGAAGGAAAGCAATTGGTCCGGATGGCTAATCTTCTTAGTAATTCTAATCCTGGGGTCAGACAAAAATCAGTATGCATCGTAAAACTATAATATTTTTCAAATTACTTTTAGAATCTACCATTATTTAAATATTTTTAAGTATAATGAAAATATATAAGATTAATAAGAAATCCTAAAATTTAAAATTTTAAAACAAAACATATAATTTAATAATTAAATTACGGAAAATATCACGTTCTAATATTCAAATATAAAACTCTTGTTATGGGACAATCCTTTTTTTTTTATTCTTAGATATTGTTATTATTTAATTAGGTTTATTGGTTTAAATTTATCTCCTTTAAACACTATTTTAAAAAATATATAAAAATTTTCTATTTATGTGTGAAGGGTAATTTTACACGTAAATAGACTATTTATTAGGTATGCTTTTATAAAACCAACTAGTTAGAGAGTTCTAAAAAATCAGGAGAAAAAAAACTCATCAAAA
This sequence comes from Momordica charantia, assembly GCF_001995035.1. The sequence continues at coordinate 800,121 of NW_019104553.1, read as the reverse complement.
TTCATAACTGCTCATCCTCTGGAATATTCCTCGCGATCGAGTCACTGAAAATCAAATAAAACGTGTGATTGATATGTTGCATCATGAGAACTACCATATTATTAAAATTACTTTTAGAATCTCCCATTTTTTTCTAAAATCATTTTAAATATATAAGATTAATAAACAAGTCCCAAAAATTTACTTTTTGGTCCCATTCTTTACTTTATTTATTTTTATCTAATTAGTATTAAATTTAAAAATATAGATACTGATTTAAAGTTTTTTATTTAAAATTAAATTTATAATTTATAAAACTTATATTAAATTATTTTTTAAAAACCTAACATTAGTAAATGTAATAACATCGTCAACAAACTATTTGTTAAACATGTCTCCCACAAAGTCAACCAATTAGAAAGTCTTCAAAACATCAAAAGGAAGCAACTGGTCGTGTCTGCTAATCCTTAGAGTCGGTGAAAATTAGTTAAAATATGTGATTGTTCTGCTCAATCATCAAAACTATCCTATTTTCAAATTACTTATAGAATCTAAATTTTTTTCGAAAAATATTTTTAAATATATAATTAAAATATAAAACATCAATGAAGAAATACCAAAATTTTAACATATATTATTTTTTGCCCATTATTTACTTTATTTACCTAATTAATATTCAATTTAACGATGTAGGTACTACTTTAAAGATTAAAATGTAGAGATTAAATTTATAATTCAAAAATTTATCTTAAATTATTTTTAAAAACTCAAAATTAGTATTTTTCTTTTTTTTTCAGATAAAATAGTATCATCAACCAACTATTTGTCAGACAAGTCTGCTATAAAGTCTACCAGTAAAAAAATCTTTAAAACAGGGAAGCCTGAGTGCTTATCTTCCAAAGTAGTTAAAATTGATGACTGATTTTTCAAATTACTTTTAGAATCTATCATTTTCTCAAAAAAAAAATTTAATATAAATATATATTTTTATATTTTATTGATTAATAAAAAAATCCCAAAATTTTACCATAAATGTATTTTTGTTCGTCATATTCTTCACTTTATTTAATTAATATTCAATTTAAGGATGGATACTAATTTAAAGTTTTTTTTTTCAATTTAAAGATTAAATAGATCTTAAGATTAAAATTTAGAGATTAAATTTATGATTTAAAAAATTTATCCTAAATTATTTTTAAAAACCTAACCTTAGTGATTTTTTATTAGATAAAAATTGTGATCAACTAACTAGTTGTCACAAAGTCTGCTATAAAGTGTAGCAACCAGAAAGTCTTCTGAACATAGAAGAAAAGCAACGTTTCCAATTATTGATCTTCTAGAGTAGTCTTGATCTGGGAGTCAGTTAAAATTAATTAAAATCATTGATTGATTTGCTGCATCACCAAAACTACCCTATTTTTTAAATTATTTTTAGAATCTACTATTTTTCTAAAATATATTAAATATATAAGACTAAAAAAGAGATCCGATAAATTAAAATTCAAAACAAAACTACATAATTTAATAATTAACTTGATAATTCTATTTTTTATTCTTAATTATTATTTAATTAGTTTATGCCTCTAAATTTCTCTCCTTCAAACTCTTTTTTTTTAAGTACCCTTCAAACATTATTTTAAAAACATATTTAAGTTTTTTTTAATTACGTGTAAAGGGGTAATTTTATCATTATGGGAGGTTAAATGTCTTCCAATCATCTTTTTAAAATGAATGAATTATCTATTTAAATAAATCTCACCTAATAATTAAATAATCCTTAGTGGGTAATCCTATTGGAATATATAGGAATTAGGAAATTATTTTTGGCACCACATGAAGCACTCATTGTGCCTAATCTACATTTAAATTATTCAAAAAATATGCATTTTGAGATATGATTTCATTTTTTATTCCAAATAGGTTAAACATTATTATTTAAAAAAATGATTATAAATAGTACTTTAAAGTCAATTTTTTAGTTTATGGTTTTTGTGAGCCAATAAAGAGAGGAAGACTTAAATTTTAAAAAACCAACCAATCAAAAACATAATTTACTAAAATTGATTACAACATACAATAGCTAACAAAAGAAATAACGTTATGATAGATTTGATATAGTGTTTTTATAGACTTCCAATGATCTTGTTGATTTTTTTTTGTTAGGCTCTAATAAATGTTGATAAATTACGGAGATAAAGTATTCATGTCTACTTTAAAATTAAAATAACTATGATTTGCAGTGTTTCAAATACATATACTTAATGAAAGATATGTAGTTGTTACTTTAACTTATTTTATACGAGCAACGATAATTATTTATTTTAGAGCTCTTCAAGAAACCTTAACTCATGTTTAGAGATACTTATGATCTCGATTCTATTTTGTTCTTTTTTTTTTCTTAAGCTTTTTGTTTAAACAAGAAGCAACTTAATTTATAGCTTCAACTAAATTTTATAACATAAGATTTCAACTGAAATATGGTATAGCAAGCTAAAAAACATTGTGTGACAAATTGTATAATCCCGTAGCTTATATTAAGAGAAAGTATACAAGGACGGATCTATTAAGAAATGTTGTATATTCCTCTTTAGTAATCAACGTATATATTCTTCATAGTTGAGCATAAAAAGCTGCAAAGATACAAGATGTTGTGTCTATATTGAGATAGATTCCCATAAACATCCAACCCATTTTTTCATTTAATGTTTTTTCCATTTACGAGGCAGAGTATAATTCACGCATTTTTCAACAATTGATATCATAGTAAGGTTCAAAATCTACTATACTACGTTAGAATCTAAATGTTATGAGGTAATATAGGCACGTCGCTCTGTCTGAATCAAAGTAAACGACACCTGGATAGTTTAGTCAATAGATATCTGATTTGCATGTCATATGATAGCTACCTGATTGCTTTAAAACAGTCGGTCTAACTATGAATGATCATGTCGAATAACAAAGCAAAAAGTTCATACAATAATTTACGTAAAACAAAACAGTCAGTATTTAATTTTTAAAATGATGATTGACTCACACGTGTTAGGTCTATGTGTAACCTAAAGTTAAAAAGTCAAGCATATATTTAATGCTCGAGTTTGATTATCTCAAGGTACGAATTTGTTAACTTTGTAATAGACGTATACATTTACTCAAGCTTATTGAAACTCACTACATTTCGAACATAGAACAATGAATGAGATACTTATTACCATCTAAAAGTTAATGGTCAATTCCACCCCTGCAATTGTACAAATCATAATTTTCAATTTCATTATCCAATTCAAATACATAATTAGGAGTGTTATCGGAGATAAAGTCTAAAATTGACCATTCAAATTATCAATAAAATCCTAAAATGTAGACATTACAACAACATTTCATATACCTATAATATGGGATGTGGAATCCAACTCACTGCCTCGAACATATATACCAATTATCACTGAGCTATGTTTATTTTGAGAATAGATTCATAGAATATATACATAAAAAACAACCTCGTCGCAAGAATATTCCAACGCTCAATTACAATATTTCGAAAAGAAGAAAAAAACAGAAAAATCGGATTGCCGTGAAAATGATATCTAAAATTTTTTCACATTCGTGGCGTGAAAATCCACAGCAACAGCTCCCCTCACGTACCTATCAAACAAATATCTCCACATCCGGAACCGGCGTAGCCGGTACCCAGCGGCCCTGCGCAGTAAAGTCCGAACTTTTCACGGCCCCCGTAAAGACATGCGAGACAACCACGTGGGCCCATCTGACCGATCCACCCGGTCAATTCCGTTCTCAGAATCCCCCACGGGCCCACTCGACAAGTCTTAATTGCATGCACGCGGGACCACCGATTAACCACTAAACTGACGGACCGGATCGCCTGCTTCGACGGGAAGCACTTCGCCACGGTACGATCGGAATCTGACGTGGCGATATCTGAAATAATATTATTTTAAAAAGGGGGTCTCTGAACTGGCAGCCACAACCACCTGCCTCCTCAGTGAATCAAATTAAAAATTGTGGGCCCGGTTGGTCGCCTACCCAGCCGTCTCCCCTCTGTCCTCACGCGCCTCGGAATGCTGACGTGGGCGAGTGGGGGAAGTTTTTCCACGGTGCGGGCGGAACCATTTTAGCGCCGTGGGCGTACGTTGACTTTTAGGAATGTCAATCCCGATCGGACGGTAGAAAGTGGAGTGACGTCACGGTCTGGCAGATGTTGCCACGTGGAAGAAGCGACGGGAACTGTGGCGTCAATCGCGACGTGTCGCTTTGACAGCATGGAAGGTTGTTGAATGATCGAGTGTGTGTAGAAAGACAATTTTTTTTTTTATTGTTATTATATTATTATTATTATCTTCTATCGACACCCACGCCCCCACTTTATTTATTTATTTATTTATTTTTCAAACCACTTTTTATTGAAACTTCACATTCATTTAACTCAACCGCCTCCCTTCCTTTTGTCTTATTTCACTAATCGAAATTAACCAAACAGCGCTCGCCACGTCAGTATTTCAAAATCATAATTGTTCTTTCGGAAATTTAATAGTAAATATAAATTTGAATTCGAAGAACTTGAGTCGCATCTCACATCCTATATTTTCTCCTCAATTAGATCCTAAAATATTAATTTCATTGGTAAGGTTTTCATTTTTTGTTAATTGTTTCTAATTTGGTAGAGAAATTTTTCTGTTTCGTTTAATTTTTCAAAATTATATTGAAAATCTTGAGGAAAAAAAACCTTGTTTGTTGTTCTGTTTTGGATAAAAAGCTTTTCTCCTTTTTTCAGAAAAAAGATTACAATAAATAGTTACCAAATGTAATTATATTTTTATTTACTAAGAAAGGAAAAAAAATGGTTATCCAACATGCCATAAGTTTTGAGTTTAGTTTCTATTTGATCGATATGTTCATCATATTATATTTTTACTTTTGAATTTTGAGTTTAGTTTTAATTTGATCTCTAACAGATTTACTCTTAATCTTCATCGATGCTCACTTTTGATCCCTCGTATAATGAACCATTAACAAAATGTTGACATGTCAATTTAATATTTATTTATAATATTTATATGCTTATTTGACAAAAATATTTGTTTTAAAATATTTCAATATTGATCAAGACTATTGAAATATTCAAAAGTGTTAACATTTTGAAATAAGACATCGGAAACTAAACTCAATATTTAGTAACCAAACGAAATTAACTAAGTTAAAAAAAGAACAGCGGTAAAAAGGGTATTGCATACAAGACCAAATGGAAATTAAACGGGTACAAAAAAGGTATTTTTCCCTAAAATTTTTATTCCAAATATGTTTCACATTTCATGATAAATAAATTTATCCATCCATTCTAATAAATAAAATATATATTTAATTACATTACTCCAAAAGAGATAAAAGATTTATCCCACTTTGTTACACGCTAATTTGATGGATAGGATAAGGTTATATTAATTTTATGCACATAAACATAAAAATTCAAGTTATTTAATAATAATTATGAATATATAAATAGTACTATATTTATTTATACGCAAAACTCCTCGTTTACGTTACCGTATCATCTTCATCTTCTATTATTTAATTATTTAGAAAAAAAATCAATTTAAAAGTGATTGAATAGAATAGAATAAGATTTAACTATTTTTCATTCTTTTTCTTATTATTTAAACCAAGAAAAAAAAGTAATGGCAAGAAATAATAAATAATTGGTTAGAGATTTTCGAATCAGTCAAAAATGATTACCTAAAAATCGAAAAAGAAAATAAATAAAATAAAAAAAGGAAGTTGCTAGCCTCAAAATATGCCTCGGAGAAAGCAAAGTCATAGTTACAAAGAAAAATATAATAAAAATCAAAAAGCTTATTTGTAGAATATTAAATTCCTAATGACTTAATAATATTAGCTTTGACAAATTGTTTACTCTTAAAATAATATTATTTTTTCCTTTGTCTTTTGGGCAATAAAAAAGGGTGACCAAAGAGACATTATTTTAATTTTATTATTAAAAAAATCATTATTTTATTCATGAATTAATATTAAAAGTACAAACATTATCTTTTCTTCTACCATGTTTCCTTTCCTCTCACTAAGAAAAATAATGTCTTTTTTTTTTCAATTAAAAAATGAAAAGAAAACAACATCCCATTAGGCTTTTTGGTTATTTTTTTAATATCATGTAACAAGACACTAAGCAAAAGAATCCATCCCCTCTCCCACTTGTCCAATTTTCAGACATACTTTAATGTAATTATCCTTTATTATTTCAATAAACATTTAAATTCTATTTCGATTTTAGGAACTATCATATCTATTATATTTTGGTATCTACCCTTTTAAATAATATGTATTAATTGTTAGACTTTAGATTAAAAATTACTAATTTAGTAGGTATAGTTTGAATTTAGTCTTAATTTTGATCTCAATAGTCATAAACGTTTCAATCCTATTCCAATCCTATTCCTATGGTTTGGTTAAATTTCACAAATCATCTTCAATGATAGGTAATTTTGATATAGACAAATTTTACCGACGTCGGATTCGAGAGGGTCATGACTCAACCGAAGTGGTTCTGCATAGATAACTCACACAGGTGTTATGCCAAACACATTCAGAGGGTTAAATTAGTATTTAAACCGAAGTGGTGTCAAGCTCAGCAAAGATGATGTCATGTACTTGCTCGTGAAGGTGATTTTGCTATTCGTAGATAATCTTAGGTATGTGACTTGTAGATCGCAGTGATCCGTACACTAGCACGAGCAGAGGTGGGGCATGAGTCACGCTATGGCCAAGTTGGGGTGCTCCCCACATTGATGCGACATTCTCAATCTCGTTCATAGTGCCTCCATGTGGTTTCGCTTCATCAACCTTTGTTGGTCCTATCATTTGCCACATGGCGAGGAAATTGAATACAACTGTGGAAAATAGTTCATGCATTCTATTTGGCTACCTGTATTAGTTGATTGTATTAGTGTTTAAGATTAAATACAATATAATTAAAAAAAATTTAAGATGGATGGGTAAAAAATAAGCTTAGGACTACGAGGAACAATTTGTGATATTTAACTGAGCTATAGGTTAAATTGAAATTAAGATCAAACTCTATGGCCAAAATTAGTAACTTAACATAAATGATTGGACATAAACTTCACATCTAGACATCTTTTATTCATTTATTTATTATCTACGTGACACATACTTTAAAAACCACACGTAATAAGTTATGCATCAGAATTTTATATATTTAAAAATTCTCATTAAATTAAACAATTAAAAAGGAATGATAAGAATTGAAATAGTTTTCATGTCGAAAGATTAAAACAAAAAAGTTGAGAGCGGCTAAAATAAATCAAAGTAAATACAAAAGTTTAAAGAGATTTAAATTAATATTTTAGTATTATATTATCCCTTATTAAAGTAATAAAAGAGCTTACGCGCATCTTGATCAGATTTAATATTTTTATAGTTGATTTCAACTCATCTAAACGTGATTATTTACAAATGCCATTGCTTTTTTTCATTTTTTTATTCTTTATTTAAATAATGTAATCATTTCAATTATTTTATTTTGACCTAAGTTTGGTTTGGCATATTATTTTAATACATGCATAGGACTAGAAGGGAGTTTAAATATTTATAATATGTTTATATATTAGTGGATGGAGACAAATTCACCATTATCATATAATATTCGTTAAAAATATATTAAAATAATTGAGACAATAGAATAGCTTATTTAAATGGTTATAATATATTATTAATTGGACCATAGGTTTGTTTTTTTGGCAAGTTGTGTTGTTTGTTGCACACATCCATGGAAGTACTATACAAGGGCCCTTTGGGAGCAAGTTAAAATTTTATTATAATAAGTTTAAAGGTTTTTTATTTATTCAATTGAATTTCTAGCTAGATTGCTCAATTTAATTTAGGGTTATATTTAGTAAATTTTCAAAAACTTCCCATCTATTAGAAAAATGTTGATGTCTTATGTCGTTAGTCTAACTTAACTAACTTACATTTGTTCAATTCGTTAAGCTATATATCAGTGATCAAAAGATTGGAAGTTCGAATTTCTACGAAAAAAATATAGCAAAAAAACATAATCTAAAATTAACCGATAATGAAAAGTTTTAAAGTTAAGATAATGACTTTAAAACTTAATATTTAATCTTAGTTAAAAGAAAGGACGATGTTATGTATAATTATTCCATGATTATATTGCTACAAAAATGAAATTTTGATAAAATATTTTTTTCATTAGATTTCAGTAGTTATCAATATCATTAATGAATTGTGTACAATCAGAAATTTTTGTTTTTGTTTTTTATTAAGAAAATAAAGCAGAACAATTATAACTCGAACATTTTCGAGGTCAGTCTTCCCAACCACACACAATTTGAACATCTAGTATAAGTAGTCGAGCAAGCTCATGGAAGAGGCAATTACGAATATTAAAATGAGTGAATTAACCATGAATAACATTTTATTTTAAAAAATATCTATATATATGTTTATTATTTAATTTGTTCATTAAACCCAAACGACGATGGATTAAAATAGAATTAAAAAATGAAAAAAACACGAATATTATAATAGTGATACGATAATTAACTAAACCATAAATCTTAAACACGTCAATCTTTTTCAACAATTTATAAATTCCAAGAACATTTAATTTAAAAAAATAAAACTTTGCCAAAGTTTTCTCAAACAATAAATTATTGAATATCGGTCAATTTAATATTATTATTTTGGTATGCAATGACTTGGGATATGGGCTATTTTACATATTCAAATGGGTAGCATATTTTATTGGTAATATTTTACTTTATATTCTCAATATATTAATATTCTAATAAAAATGATTATCTAAAGGCACAAAAAAAGGGTGGTGGGTCAAGTAGGCATTAAAAAAAATCCATTTAAAAATTAAATTAAAAAAAAAAATAGATTGGTGATCTTGGCCTCCCCTCATATTATTATTATTATTATTAGTATATTAAAGACCATATTATTCAAATAGTATTCTCTTAGAATATTGATCATTCAATAATTAACAAAAGAATTCAGTTACCATATATATTTTAAGACTACAATTTTCTATTACCCTAGTGGCCCATGATTGCTTTATATTTATAAATAATTTGTACTTAACTAATAAAAAATATCTTCTAATTCTATTTAGCTCTAATTTAATTTGGCATTTGAATTCTTGTGAACCTTTTTTTTTTTAACTAATTATAGGGTTGGACTCACTTTCAATAAATTAAGCACAAAAATTTTCATCATAGGGATTGAATGTGGAATTTAATGAAAATTAGAGTAATGATTATATTGATATTTTAAAATTTTAAAAGACCAAAACCAAACTTTCAAAAGTTATAATTTTCAAAAAATTTTCCTTAAAAAAAGTTGGATTCAACTTGTTGAATTGTGGAGGATAAAATTCAATAATTTTATCTTAATTTGGTTAGCTCAAGACTCATTTGTTACTCATTTGTTACTGACCATATTCTTGTTTCTCGTTTTTTATTTTTATTTTTTTATTAAAAGAATATAATTACATCTGGTAATCGTTTCTTGTTTTTTGTTGAAAAAATAAACATAAACATATTTGATAATCCATTTTTTTTCAAACTTTTTTCCTTAAAAAAAATATCTGAAAAGGGATTCAATTTATAACTAAACTTTATCCGTTGAACCGTGGAGGATGAAATTCAATAATTTTATTTTAATTTGGTTATCTCAAGACTCATTTGGTAATGTTCATAATGTTGTTTCTTGTTTCTTGTTTTTAATTTTTAGTTTTTTTTTATCTTTTTCATTAAAAAAATATAATTACATCGGATAACTGTTTCTTGTTTTTTATTGAAAGAATAAACATAAACCTATTTCATAATCCTTTCTTTTTCAGTACAATTTAAAGTTAAAAGAGTAGAAGTTTTACAAAATTAATTATTCAAACTAAATATTCCAAACTTTTATATTATATTTACTTTTTGATATCTATTATAAATTTTGCAAGAAAATTTGATAAAATTATGTTTTTATCTATGTTTTAGAAAAGTTGAAAATAAGAATCAGAACTAATTTTATCAGACACTTGTGTTTCTAAAAAATAAGGAACAAAAACGTAATCAAACAAATTTTGTCACCCTCATTTTTCACAAACTTTATTTAATTAAATGTTTGCCTAATATAATTACAAAAATCTAATTGGACCCCATAATAAATTTTCTTAGAGAGAGAGATCCAATTAATTTATTAAAAGGGCTTTTTAACTTTTAAGAAGTCCATTGATTCAAAATAGCTTTAATTAGAATTGAAGCAACTCTCCACTTTTTGGTCATCAATAAATAATATACCATCATTTTATTAATGGGAGCTTCCTTGAAACTCCAATCCAATTTCAAAAACCATCCTTTCGATTGTTTTTTCATTATTATTATTATTATTATTTTATCTTCTAATAATTTTTTTAATTAACATATATAGATCAACCACCACATGTTGTTCTGAAAAAAATACCATTGAGAATCAGCGTACAAAAATGACACACAAATATTTAATATGAGAGATGTTGGATGCGAATCCCGACCTGCCACGTGTCATGACCGAAAAGGTGAGATTGATTGAACACGCGGGGGAGTGTAGAAATTGATTCCAAAATATTCAGGTCGGCAGTCAGGGTAGGACCTGCATTGCCGAGCCGACCTAGTACAAAGTCCGTAACAATGTCTCTTCCATACCCGACAACACGCCGCAATTTTAGGGTGTGTCAGAATCCCCGTGTTGGACCGTTGGCCATAGTTCATCCTGAACGTTCCGATCTACGTTACATCTGAGCTCAGCAATTTCGGTCTCAAACAAGAGACATATACCGAGTTAAACTCATATTGACATTTTATTTTAGAACTAGAAGTTAAAGAAAATATTAAACTTCCAAATTACATTTAAAAAATATACATGTAGATGAGATTACACTCTTATCTAACTTAGGCTAAAATCTTTAGAAGAAAAAGTAACAAAAATAGGGTCAATATTTATCCTAGATCGAAAATGACATCTAATTGATCAATAACGTGGCACATTTAACATAAAAATAATTCAATGTGACCCTAGAATAGCCTAGATCAAGTGGTAAGATATTCATGACTCATATGTTTAAATTATCTTTCCACATTTTTAATATTATATTGATTTAAATACTATTTTGATCTCTGTGATTATAGATTATTATTTGGTCATGTAACACGTTTAATATACAGATAATTGAATGTGGACCATAAAATAGTGTAGATCAATATGACTCATATGTTTGAATTTCGTTTTCACATTTTTAATATGATATTGGTTTAAATACTACTTTAGATCTATATATATATATTTTTTGTTCTGATTTAGTTTGGTATCTACATTTTTTTTTATATCTGTGAGTGTCTGGATCAGGTTACGCAAACCTCGACTAATCTCACGGGGCCAGCTTACGTGCACCTTAGTATCTACACTTTCAAAACGTCTATTTTGATTTCCTGCACTTTTACCTTTTTTATGGTAATTTTAGTCATTGAATCTTCAGAACATCCATTTTCACCTTCATATCATTTATTTTGAACACAATTTTAGCATAACACTTGATGAGTCAATAAATTTCTTGTAATGTAGTCATAAATGTGCATTAAATGATTTCATTGTGTAAATCTGTGTTGTCATTTTACAAATAGGGACGAAAATGGTTACTTTTTAAAAATACTAAGATCAAAATAGACTTTTCGAATTACATGGAATAGAAAAAACAAAAATTAAAAATACATTGACTAAAATGAATCAAAGTCAAAAGTGCAGATATAAAAATAGTATATAAACCTATTATATCTTAAACAAAATCCTTGAAAATTAAAGACTAAATATATATTTAGCCTCTAATGTTTGTATAATTTTTAATTGGGTTGTTAATCCCTTAAAATTTTTAATTTCACTGTTTATAAATTAATTTAATTTTCAATAAAGTATATTCTTAGTAGCGTGTTATTATGTGTCAATAATGATTAAGTTAAATTCATATAAACTTTTTAATTAAATATTTATTGTTATTAAATATTTAAAGAAAAACGATATTTGAGTTTAAAATGATATATATTTCTTTCCTATGAGGCTGGCAATTTATCGTAAATGTGGGTGAAATTTTTATAAAATAATATTTAGTTATTGTCAACAAGAATCTATCCATCATTTAAAATATGACCTATTTTTTTTTAAAAAAGTAGCTATTTATTTTTTTAGAAAATCGAAAAGAAAATATCTCTCATTTTATCTTCCTTTTTATTCTAAAAAACTTAACTGTAGTTGGTGTTAGATCATATGAAACAATAAATTTTTAAGTGCAAGTCCATTTTATCAAATAAATATATAAAATATTTTCGACTTAATTAATTAATAAAATATAATTCGAGACATTAAATCGAAACTTTTAAAATATTAGATACGAAAAATGAGACAAATATATATATATATATATATATATATATATATTTTGTAGGAAGAGGAAAAATAATTCCAATAAATAGAGAAAATAGGGGAAATGACAATGTCCATTGCTTTCCAACCCTCCAATGAAACTCAAAAAGGCCAAAATAAAAAACATGTAAATTCAAAGGATTAGATGGATTTAGAATCTCTCTGTCATAAGGATCAATTTTCTATTTTGGAGGTTCGGAAAATCTAAACGAGACACCAGTTTCGTTTTTTCAAAATACTATTCTATTTTAATTCGTTTTGGTTTCTGTAYTTCTAAAATATCAATTTCGTTCATTTAATTTTTTACTCTTTATATGTCTCTTTTAGTCTATATGTTTTTAAAAGTGACTAATTTTATTCTTATTCGTAAAATTTTCAACATAAATTTTATACGTGATGGTAATAAGTTGTAAGAGTAAATAAAAGTCACATCAAATCATATAAATAAGCTTAGTAAGTTTAGTACAGAGAAATGTCTCGTTATAAGTAAGATTAATAAGTTTGGATTCTTTCTCATTTAATCATATTTAAAATGGTATCAAAGTAGGAGTCTCCATCTTTCAACCATGTATTGTCATTTTCTCCATTTTTAATATTAATATTCACTTGTAGGGTTTTGTACAAATTTTCAAGCGCACGAGTGAAGAGAGTGTTAGATATCCTAAAATTATTTAATTTATTATAACAAATCAATTAAGTTTTTGAGTTCATTAGTGATTTAATTCTATTTGAAAAATGGAAAACCTTTAATATAAACTTATTGCTACATTTAGTAGGTGAAGTATCATATTAAAACTTTTATCAAAATAAATTAGATAAAAATGAAATGGAGGATCCAAATAGTCACTTTTTAAAATTAGATGGACCAAATGCATGTTTTGAAAATACCTGAAAGAAGTTTAAAATATAGAGACAAAAATAGACGTTTTGAAAGTAAAAGAACCAAAATGAATAGAGAAGATACATGACCAAAAATAGTATTTAAACGTTTTCTTTTTAACAAGGCTTTTTTATTTTATTTTTATTTTTTATTTTTTTTAGTTTTGTGTGTTAATGGAATCATAACTTAACCTTGTTTGGAATAATGAATACCATGAAAGAAGTGGAGGACTTATAGCCAATGGAATCTAAACATTTTGAAAGAAAGAAAGTTTTCCCCATTATGTATATTTAATATTCCCCTCCAAAGTTGAAAATCCATGCAATATCTTCTTAATCATTCTATTTTCAACTTTTTTAAGCATCTTTTAATTAAAAAGATTATTGTGAAAAAATTGTGAATTTGAGATTTTTTTAATTAAATTAAAAAAAAAGAAGCTTTTTGAACCTAAGACGACATAAATTTATTTTTGGTTTCACCCAAAATATCTTTTACCTATGTTGAAGATATTATATTTACAAATATACAATGGATCTTCTCATTTTCAAGCAACTAGGGGACATTGTTAACATTATCCAGATCTGGTTTAAAGTACTCATCTCGAGTTCAAAGTTGCACGCCTCCAATTATCTTTATTAAAGAAAAAAAAAGAGGAATAATCCTATTTAGTACTATTCTATCATTATAACGTTCAAGAAAACGGTATGATTGAAGAAAATTTGGGATAAAGTATCAATTTGATTCCTCTAATTTGAACTTAGTTTCAACATGATTCTAATGGTTTTAAAAATTTCAATTTAGTTCTTATGGTTTTGTCAAATCTAATTAATTTTATTTTTTCCTTATCCTATCCTACCGTGATACATTTTCTAATTACATAACGATGATTTTTTTTTTACTAACTATGTTAGAGGGTTGTATTGGAATTTAGGGTTGAGTAGGAGGAGGCGAGAAATAAGTAAAATACAATCTATAGACAATCTGTGAAATTTAACTAAAGTCAAATAAACCATTTTTTACACAATAAAGACCAAATTGCAACTTAATACATTACGGACTAAATTGAAATTCAAATTTCTCAGGGTACTGAATTGAAACTAAATACCATAAGGATCAAATAAGAACTATATCCAAACTATATGACTTGACAATTCAACTTGTTGTTGGGGGAAAATCTTGCCACGCGTGACGATAGAAGCCGCTAAACGTGCAACCAAGTCGCCCTCAACAAACGGGTAATCATACGTGCTCAAGGGAGGGCACTGTCAAAAAGAGTAAGTTCAATCACAAGCAGTTTGAATTCCATTAGACGACTCTCTAATCACAAGCAGTTTAAATTCGACTAGTTACTAACTTGAGCATCAGAGTGTTCAGTCTCTTCTTCTTGCAAGTTTCTGTACTCAATAGGTTTATTTCGAATTCAGACTCTCCTCGAGTTACGGGAAGATTTCGGATTCAATCCAACTAAAAAAATATTAACCAATGTTTGTATTTCCTTTTTCTTAATTGGGATAAATTGAAAAATTCTCTCCTAAACCAATTGGGTTTTCAATTTTCAATAATTACACTCATAAAGATTAATTATCTTTTGTAAATTAGAAAACATGAATTCTTTCACTGTGAAAGTTCAATTTAGTGTTGAAATTTTAGGAAGAGAGAGATAATTACAATTACTTTAGAAGATTTAGTCAAATCTAAAATTAATGGATAATCGAAACAATTTCGCTATTTAATTGACTAAAGGATGAGTACTTATATATATATATATATATATATATATATATATATATTATAACTTATTTATGAAAAAAATAAAAAATAAAAAATAAATAAAAAATAAAAAATAAACAAGCAAAATTTGAGAGAGACTATAAAAAAATAAATAAAAGAAATTATCAAGCACTATCAGTCAAAAAAATAAAATCATTAAAAAAAGAGAGAAAAGACGAAGGATCTTTTTGGTTGGGTGGTTTTTTTTTTCCTTCAAAATGTAAAAAATAGATAATTAAGAGAATAATTATCACCTATTTTCATCTATGCATTCCTTTATTTGGCTATTTACTTGCTTTCAAAATGTAAGTCAAGCTTTGAAAAAAAAATAGTTTTCAAAGCTTTGTAGGTTATTCGAGCCATCCGTTTATCCCGACCATTGTCTAGTCGTCGACTTTGTAGGTTATTTGCTTTGTTTGTTAATTGTAAAGGGATATAGTCGT
This sequence comes from Momordica charantia, assembly GCF_001995035.1. The sequence continues at coordinate 784,530 of NW_019104553.1, read as the reverse complement.
ATATACTTTATAGCCAGATATAGGTTATATATCCATATAAAGGTATGTTATAATGGCTATAGTTTATATCACCATTGTTAAGTGTATGTTGCTTAAGTTTATATTCGGATATAGTTTATATTTCCATATAATTGAAAAGGTAGCCAGATATAGTTTATATATATATATATATATATATATATATATATATATATATATATATATATATATATATATATATTCCATATAAGTTTATGTTATAATAGCTATATTATTGAAATTTGATAAAAAAAATTGTAATAAAATGAAAAAATATTTGTAATAAATTTTATTATTTAGTAGAATATATTAATGAGTAAATTCGTGGATTATGATAATAATAATTGAATATTTTATAATAAATTTCATTCATCAGTAGTAGAATATATTAAAGAGTAAATTAGGGGATTATAAAAATCATTGATTTAGGTCCCACAATAATTTAATATTTACGAAATCAAATTTGGAATATTAATCTTTTGCATTTAAATAAAAGACGAATTATAATAAATATAAATGCAATAAATACGGATAAATTTTTCATGAAAAAAATTTTAAATCTACTMATCTAAAACTGTAAAATTTGTAAATATTGGATATTTGTGAAAATAAGTTTCAATTCATATATATATTACAACAATTTAGTTCTTTCTGGTAGTCTAGAATCTAAATTAGACATGAAAGATTAACAAGCCCAAGTCCAACTCCAGGCCCAGCCCAAGTACAATTTTATTCTTTTTTTTTTCTTCTCAATTTTCTATCTATTTAAAAATCTTACTTATATTAATGATATATCCTTTTGCTTGTAATTAGTTTGTAAAATATTTTTGAAACATTTTCCGAATTAAAATAATTAATGTATAACCCTTTGAATTTTAGTTTTCAAATTTCAAAAACTAGAATTTGTTTACTAACAATTTCGTTAGTCTACTTAAAAAAATAATAAAAAAAACCTAACTCAAATTTCAAAATATATATATATATATATATATATATATATATATATATATATTTTCCCTGTAAAGACAAAATTACATTGGATAGTAAAAATATTATATATATTTTAGAAAATGTCACTTTTCAAAAAATATCATTGACTTATTTTCTTCTCATGTGATATTTTTTTAGTTGGATTCAAATCAAATGATGCTATTTGTGTAAAACTTTAACTTGTTGCTAATTCTAAAATTAAACACTTTTATTTTACCATTTATGTAATTGCCTCTATTTTAAAAAGTATTTTTAACAAATAAAAGATAAGACAAGAATATATTTATTTAACAAAATTTTCCTTTAACTACATATATTTAGCTAGCCGAAATTTTGCTCACTATTAATAACTCAAAATTTTAAGTACTCTATTACTATTTTATTAATAAATTTGTTCAAATGCCACTAAATTTATCTTCCTTTTTTTAAAAAAAAAATAAAGTCAAGGCCCACTAATGTATAAGCCCAACTCCCTATCCAAGCCCAGCCCATCATGGTCTATTCAATCACTATCAAGGTTACCTAATGATAGTTATTTTTAATTTTGAAAAAGAATGTTATTTTTAATTTTATTTTAGAAATTTGGTTTTAATGATTACTTGTTCATTATATTATAAAAAATTATAGACTTCCTAAAATTTTGATCTTTTGGACCTCCATATTTTGGCTAAATATATCAATTTTTTTTCTCTATAATACATTAAATACAAATTTAAAAGTACTTCACGTTTTCATATAAATAATTAGATATATTTATATTGAGAAGTCATGTCATCCTTATTTTAACATTTAGCAAGGGTTTGATTGAGAAAGAAAACTCTTTTGTTTGAGTAAATAATAGAAGAAAGAAGAAAATTAAAGAGTATAAATTTGAACTGATATAAATATTAGGGGACAAAATTATAAAAAAATAAATTATTATTTTCTCAAACTTTTTGTAAGGAACAAAATCAGATTCTGTTATTTTAAGGTATGTTTGGTCCTTTTTCAAATTACTTTTATAAAGTAAGCATCAATTGTCTAAACTCCTTTGTACGACGTACTATACCCATCAAGAAATCAAATATGTAAAAGAAAATATCGAGATCTTAATTTAAAAAAAATATATCGATGAAAACTCGACGTATCGATAAAAATGTTATTCCATGGATAATATGGAATATTTTGGTACCATTCTATTCATATTACATTCAATTATAAATTTAGTTTCTAAATTTGGATGGTTGAGTCTATTTGGTCCATTATATTTAAACGTTTCAATAAAGTCGTTGAATTTTTCTGTCATTAAAACTGTCACTTAAATATCGATTTAGTAGACTAATTAGGGTAACAAGTGATAATTTAACATGACATGTCAACATATAATAGAGTAGGCTAGCAAGATAAATAAGAGTGTGTGAGCCAAAAAATTTCTAAGTCAGAATGGTGAAATACATTTCAAACGACTAAAGATTTGACATTGTTGAGTTTTGTGTGGATCCTAAATCATGAAGAAGACTTGTCAGAAAGTCATTTCGAAGTCTGTATTGAAGAAATTGAGAAAAGGAGTGAAGGAACGTTGCAACACCTGATTAAACCAAGAGGACGAGATGACAACACGGTGGAGATACGACTTGAAGCATCCTCTGAATTTGGAGTGCTATCAGCCCACTTATACGGCCATGACCATAGTTTGGTAGCCGGCAAAGCTCGGCCGTTTCCTATATTTAAATGAGGCTCTCCTTCCTGTTAAGAGAGAAGAGTGCGATAATAGTTCTTCTTTAGGGCATGATAAAAATATATGGTAGAAAGAGTTCAAGTAACCATTGCTGCAATTCCTCATAATATCAGATAGCCATAATTGTGATACAACGAGAGAGTCTCAAACCAACACGATTTGAAAATCGGAGGCCTGAGAAAGTAAATTTGCTAATAAACTAAGAGTCAGCAAGCTAAAAAAAAATTCATACAAAGAGGGGACAAAATACACTTTAAAAGGATCTTTTAGGTTGGCTTCTCTAAATTAGCATTTTAAATGCAAAAAGTAATGTGCCAAAATAATTTTACGCTTCTTAAATTATTAGATGGGTAGTTGAGAAATTAAGTTTGTGGGAAGAAATTCAAAAAGAGAATTTAAAAGAAAAGAAAAATTAAAAGGGAAGTTGATTAAATTGAGAAGGTTAGATATATTCATAGGGTTTGGATTTTAGGGACAATAGCTTAGTGGGCCTCTTAATGGGCTTTGTTTGGTTTGGTGAATTATATTTATGAGCCCAAACAAATGAGAATAATCACTCTTTAAAGTTGCAATTATTTCATCATTATTCACCCACATTGCTTATCTTCAAATTAATACCCATATGAGATTCTCTCTCTCTCTCTCTCTCTCTCTCTCTAAATGGTTTTTCTCTCTCACATCAATTTTTTTTTTGGTGTTTATCCAATTATTATAATCTAGTTTAACCAAAAGTTTTGATCATATTCATTTTAGACTATAGTCTTTGAAATTAGTATTTACCTTATAAGATTAATAAAATGAGCCATGTTTTGTAATAATTTTGTTAAAAAGGAAAAGAAAAAAAATAAAACTAATCTATAAATTATTTTTTTCTGACATTTTACAACTAAATAACAAAATGAAATTTCTCTTTTGAGAATTTTCATGAAATGTTGAATTTGTTTGATTATTTTTCGACGAAGGTCTTCTCTTTCTCACCGACACTAATCTAATCTCACAAATCTCAGAGATTTGATTTCGAACATTTTTTTATAATTAGAAGAGAAAAAAAAACTTTAGAAGAATACCCAAAAAAGGCTAGAGGGAGGCTATGATAAAAATATTAGAGATAAAGTATAGTTTTTATGTTTTAATTTTACCCTATGATCCTAGCTAGATGCTCTTGGTCTATATTGGGCAAATAAAACAGTCAAAATTGTTCAATGCTCTATGTGAAGAGTAATATAAAATAATATAAATATATATATATATATATATATTTATATATTTATATTTTAATTTTAAAAAAGGACACCCACATTCAAGTTGCTGCTATAGCTGTTTAAAGCTATGGCAGCTCAAGGAAAGGAAAGTATTATTTAAGAGCAAGGAAAATTTAATGGGGTGTGTTTTCCTTTGAGGAAGAAAAAAAAATATCCCCCAAGGAAATTCATTGCTTAATTGGTGTTTGGCAACCAAGAAAAGGATGGAAAGTGGTGTGTCATAGGGGTTTTTTCAAAAAATAAAAAATATCAATAATTTTTCTTTAAAGGTCGGAAGTTCAAATCTCCATCTCTACGAGTCACTTGAAGGAGCATTACAAATGTGAGGTGGGGCTTCGCACCTCCACCCTTTAAAGAATGTTACTAATGTCTTAACCATTTAGGTTATATTGAAATTTGTGACAAAATACTTTTTTAGTTGTTTATATTTTATATAGTGTTCCTTTTTAAGTCGAGTCGAGTGAAATGAATGGTTTTTCAATCTAGCCAAGCGAAATTAATGGTTTTTCTATTTTATTGCTATGTCAAATTTGTTAAATGGAAACATGAGATATATTGAAAAAAGTTTAATATGAAATTGAGACTTTGGTGGTTAAACAATTATTATGGAAATCTTACCACAGATGGTATAGATAGTCAAATCAAATACAGTTCAACGGTAATTGAGATATATCTCAACCCAACAAATTGTGAGTTCGATTCTTTGTTCATTTTAACACAAATTTTATAGGAAAATTATAGAATACAAATTTATTACTATATTTCAAAAAATTTAGTGAGTGAAATTTTATAGTAAAATTATTATCGAAAGAGATGAAATAAAAATGAAAATAGAGTAAAATAGTTATTTTTAGAAAATACAAGGACCAAATGAACATACTAAATAAACTAAAATGAACAAATATTAGAAATACAAAGATTAAAATAGACGTTTTTTAAAATACATGAACCAAAATTACGAAAAATAGTATTTATTTTTATTTATTTATTTATCTTTCTTTTTACCATTGAAAAATAATTATGACATTCCGTTGTCTTTGCAATTATTTACTCACTCCTTCGAGTGTAGTCATTAATTGATTATAATGGCCTCCATCTTTATTGTGATGGTATTTTTGTCCTTTCCACTGTGGAAACCTTTAAATTTAAGGCTGGTTTTACAACTATCATTGTTCCTTTTAATTAAATACAATGGGTCAATGACATTAATGCCCATTTCAATATTTTTCTCTCTTTTCTTTTCAAAAATAATTTGACACCAGAAATTAATAAATATCTAATGCATCATGCTTTTCATGGCTTCTAACTTCCTCTAATTCCAAATTTTAGAATTTTCAACCATATACTTATTTTCTTTCCATTTTTTTTTGGGAAACATTCTCTTTCCATTTTTAATATTTATCCAATTAACTATAGTATTTACTCAAATTACATTTCAAAACAACAAAATATCATTTTTCTCAAAGCTAATTAAAAAGACGAAATAAAGTGATATATGCAACATACCCTTATTTCGAAACAATATATCAAACTATAATTTTCACAAATCGTGTTATATTTTATTTTATACAATTGTCTACTTTATTTTCTCGTTGGTTTATTATAGGTGCTAAATTAGCCATAATTTATGTTCCTACGAGTGGGAATAGTTTGGCCCAATGGTCAATAAAGCTAATGTAAATAATAAAAGGGTTTAGGGTGAGTGAGTTCAAAACATGGTAACCATTTACCTAGGACATAGTATTTTGAAATTAGTCGAGATATGCACAAGCTGACTTGAATATCTACGGATATAAAATAAAAAGTCATCATTTATCTAATGACATGTCATGTGTCGTCATTTAATCAATAATACGTAGATATGGTTGAAAGTCAATCATCCTGATATATCTATTTGATTGTGAAGTTAGAGTACACCAATGTAATGTGTGTTAGTTGAAGCAATTCTAAAAGTTAGCTTAGAAATTGACTCTATAACATAATAAAGCTTAGAGAGGCTATAAGTAATTAACAAGATAATAATGGGCCTATTTAGGCTTTTGGACGGTAAGGCCTAAAACTAGGTTTGAATGTTAATTTCATTGATTATCTTAAAATATAAAAAATGATATTTATTTATTTATTTTTGTTAAGTTACCGAGTTTTGTCCCTAAATTTTGAAGGTTGTGTTAAATAGATAATTGAACTTTAAAAAACGTCCAATGGATCCTTAAATTTTCAATTCTGGGCAGAATTTTATGTCTAACAGGTCATTGATATTTCAAATTTTTTAAAAATTTACTGACCAATTGGACATAAATTGAATTTTAAAGACTCTTTTTCTTTTTTTTTTTTTAACAAAAGAACA
>NW_019104553.1:733261-776389 GCF_001995035.1 Momordica charantia | reverse complement strand
CGGTGTCTCCGACACGGTGGACCAGATGCTGGGGAACGCTTTTTGCTGGAATCGAACGGACTACGTGAGAATTCAGGTAAAATTGAAATTCTCCGGTTTTCTCTGCTTTCTCCGACACGCAAAGATTTTGTTTGTTTGGTTGCTGAGAAAATCCAAGAAAATAGACCCCAGACGAAGGAACGGAATTCACTTTTTTGACCCCCCAACTTTTGCTTTCTTCCTTTGATTTCCCAAATTAAAAAATTTCAATTTAGTCCCTGCATTTTTTAAAATAACAAAATGGGATTAAAATGAGATTATGCCTAAATTAGAATGCCGTTTTTTAAGGGCGTTAAAATTAACGTGCAGGCAAACGGCTTGGTGGAAGAAGGGGAGGTGTTAAAGGAGAGGGCAGTGGAAACGCTGCCGTTTGGCGGGAAGCGGTTACTAACGGAGAGTAACGGACAGAGAATCGAGAGCTTCGTGCAACGGCTGGTGGCGTCAGGGCGGAGCAGTCTGCCGCCGAGTCCATGCAAAAACCCGGCCGCCGTCAGCCCACTCGCAGCCCGTTAGGTTCTAATTTTATAAATATATTTTTTTCTTTTTTTTTTTGTTGGGAGGAAAAAGTTATTGTTGTTATTATTTTATTTGATCTTTTAATTTTAACGTGTAACCAATCTCAGGTTCACATTTTAACCCGTCTTCTTTTGAGTTAGTAGCAGCTAATTGAAGTTACTGTCTGTGTTAAATTGTTCATTAATTTTCTAATTAGTTAAAAGAAATTTTCAATTTTTACTCCCGATTCCCATAAGGTAAAAATCACCGAATTGAGGTTTAAACTTCAAATATTGCAATTTTGATCCATGCAAAAATTGTCTATTAGAATTCCACCCCGCCATCATTGAATTCAAAATTTAGTAATTTTTCTGGAATATCAAAAGTTCAAAATTAAGTTAGAGCGAGGTACAATTTTCACGATAGAAATAGGTCTCTTAAAACTCCCAAATTTAATTACAAAATTGGCTTTCTTTGAAACTCCATCAATTTCGTACCAAAGTTGTATCCTTTCAATTCATTAAACTCACTCGAGAATATTTATATGCAAAAACTTGATTTCCTATTTGGGGAATATGTGATTTAAATTTTAGAAGGTTAGAAAAAAGAAAAAGGGAGTAAGAAAAAAGAAAAGAGAACGTAAATTTAAAAAAAAAAATGTCGGTGGGAATTGGGATTGGACTCGACAGTTTGATTTGCGGGAGAAGTGGGATATCTGAAGGAAATCCCACTCCCCTCTCTCCCCCATTTTCTCTCTCTTCATTTATTTTTATTTTTTAAGTATAATTTCTTTTGGGTTTAAACTACTACATTTTTCACTGTATTTTTGTATTTGATTTATTACGTTAGCTTATCTTAGTTCATGTAAAAAACGGCTGTTTTAGTCTCTTTCATTTTCATCTTATTTAGATCGTAAGTTTAATATAATACTTTATTSATTAGTTTTTTTAGATTGTAGTCATAAATTTTATATATAAAAAAATCTATTATGTATAAAATTTGTAAAACATGTGGGGTGGGGAATTGAACTCATAATTTATATATGTTAATTAYCGTTGAGTTGTTCGCTTTAACAMATAGAAGAAATTGATCAACTTTTAGCAATATTAAGACTAGAATAGAAATTGTAAAAACACAATAATTAAARTGAATAAAATTGAAAGTATAGATAATAAAATAAACGAAAGTCAAAATAGAGGACCAAAATAGTATTTATTCTATTTAATATGGGTAAATTTTGAATTCATGAAACAAAATTAATATTATTCACATGTTGATATTAGGAGTGAGCATGCSAACYTGAAAAATCGAGTARATCGACTGAAACCGATTGAAAAGAGGTTGATCGGTCGGTTTTACCTGTTGGCGATTCGACGTCGATTCTGCGATCTCATAACCGACAAAGAGGTTGATAAGTCTAAGGTSGGTCGGTAGCCTTAGACCAATCAATACTGATCAACCGACCGACTATATAATATATATATGTGTTTAGTTATTAAGAAAAATTAAACATCCTAATTCCCAGGGTTCTTTCTTTGTTCTTTGCCAGTGCCGACACCGTGTTCTCTTCTCTCACTCAGTCACTCTCAGTCTCTCCCTACCGCTGTCACCGCCCAGTCCACCAACTCCCTTATTCTCCGTTCTCCATTATCGCGGCGTCACCCACCGCCCCCCTCTGTTCTCCCTCTTCCTTGCCGTCGTTGCCCAATCGCCCCCTCCATTGTAGTTATAGTAGTAGTAGAAAAATCGTCGATTTCGATGTATTTCGATGTCGAGATCGGCCGAAAATCGATCACACCGACCGATGATCAGCCCTAGTTCATATCTCATTTTCACTATTCAAATAGCTCGATGCAACCTATGGATTTTATTTTTCTTATTATCTATGGTGAAATGTTGATAAAATTTTAAAATGCTGATAAATACATCATATATTCGAATGTAGAGTCTAATAATTATGAGATCCTTGCAAAATTACAATGTTTTAAAAGAATATTAGTTGATTTGATGTTATCATAAACTGAGATCTGAAAATATCTCTCATTGTACATGTTGCCATTTTAAAATTTGCATATATTAATAAATAATCGTAGAAGTATCAATGAATCGAAAATATTGCAAAAGAAATATTAGAATTATTAATAATATAGTCATAAATATTAACACAGCAAAAAATAAATTTTATTTTAAAAGTTTTGATAATTGAGCATGTTGGCTTTGATAATTTTTTATTGTAATTTAATATTTAAATTCTTTAATGAAATAATTACGTATATTAAAATATATTTTTATATAATTTAGTTAAAAAAAAAACCTCATGTTTTAATAGATAATTTTCCTTTTAATCGTAAGTTGGAGCCGGCACCCTCTTGTTTTGGACTTGAAAAAGAAACACTTGATTGAGAAATATAACGAATATATGTTAAATATTAATTAAAGGCAATTTTGGAAAATAAAATTTGAAATTACTCAATTTTTTTTAAAATAATTTGTTTCATTAGTCTTCTTAAAAACATTAGTTTTTCTTTCAATAACAAAGAAAATTTAACTAAGCTAGAGATTAGTGCTTTTACTCAATTAAAAGTTCGTAATCAATACCAAATAGATTTAATTTCTTTTATTTATTTGCAATCCAAATCAAATTTCAGATTTTACAAAATTAGATAAATAAACAAAATTTAGACAAAAAAAAAACATATAAAATTAAGGTAAGATAATCCATATTCCCATAATTAAGGGTCTCACTTAGAGACATATCAATAATATCATACAATTAAAAAAAATTAAGAGTTCCATTTTTGTGAAAATTATGGGAAAAAAAAAGGAATAAGAAGGAGAGAGAGGAAGCAAGATTTGATTTTCAATTCAATCATGGCCGTTATTCTCTCTCTTGTCAATTTAATATTGCCTTTTATATCTTTTAAACAATATCATTGATATTAATTTTAGATCTATTCCAACATTATTTATAACTTTCATTCCAAAAAAACAATTTTTACAGCTCTCCTTATATTATTTCATCACTTTTATAAAATTATAATTTCCTTCACATATCCTATTTATTAATTTGAATGGTCCCTACTAAATGAATGGTATTAAACATAGCAGAAAATCAACGAGAGACTAATTTAGATTGACATGGCACCGATTTAGCCAATAATATTTTTATCAAAGACCGTGGAATTAAGCAAAAATTAAAGTTTTGAATCAAAATGGACAAATACATGAAAATAATTTCGTGTGACCTTAAATAATATTGAATTATTTACACTATTTTGCCACTAGTCTCTCTTGATTTGTTTTTCCCTCCTATTTTTAAAATTTTAATTAAAGAGATTTGGATGCATTGGAACAAGTTGGATAGATTCAAATTTCAAAACATACATAGTTGAGAGATGCAGCCATATGAACTTATCTTAAATTTATTGAAAAAAAGAATATTTCATTAATTTTTGGGTAAAGACAAGATTTTTAATTAAACATTAACAAATTAAATGTATCTTTCATGTGAGTCTCCATCACTGACCTTAATTTAATTATCCAACCTGGTTGATGTTGACACCCTTTTGCAAAATCCCTTATGACAAGAATCCTATGAACCTATATGTTTTATTCTTTGAAAAAAAAATAATTTTATTCGTCACAACTGACAATCTTTGATATTTCGAGTGTTATATCTATTTATTTTAGTACGATGGGTAAGAATCGGATAGAGATTTGAACTTACAATCTTAATTATTGGGTGATATGTTTTAACTCGTTCTRCTAGTTCAAGTTGATATTTTAATATGTTGATAAAATTTTGGATTAACTTTTATTTAATTCTTATCCTTTTGTAAAACGATTACAGAAAATATTTATCAATCTATATAGATGTTGGGTTGTTTATTTATATTTTTACTGTTAAATTTATTTTGAAAATGATATTGACGAGATGAGAACTATAGGATAACGACTATCGTGTAGGCTTCTACAGCTTTGTTTCGTTATTATTATTATTATTATTTCTTGGCATAAATATGTTTACTAGGTCACATGCATGCATTTTACTTGAAAAGAGAACATGGGATTGAAAAGGAATAATATAATGTATTTTCCATATAWATATAAATAAGTACTTTTATATCCTTACAAAATATAGCCACATTGTCTTTTTTTCCATGAATGACACAATTGAGATTTGAGATTTTTTGACTTATTATTCAATTTGAATTTTGGTATGTTTAAAAATTTAAATTTTGAATACAACATTTTGTAACATATACCATTTCTATTATTCTATTTTTGTGATTTTTATGATTAAATATAATTTTGTTATTAATATTTCTAATTTCTCCTTTTAATCCAACACGTGGGGTGGGGATCGAACTTCACAACCTCTTGGTTGGAGATATATGCCAACTATCGCTAAACTATGCTCGTTTTAATGCTCGATTCATGAGGATTTTTCTAACTTAGTTTTAAAGAGATATAATCTCATGATTAATCACTTTTTTAACCATAAGAGGGAGGTCATCTAGAATCCGCTGGCTCCAGAATCGGTGTTTGAGGGGATATCTCAGCTCCTTGCCACTTTTGTATGGTCTCTTATGATAACGAAAGCTAGTTATGTTATATTATATATTATATTAAAGTTCAAAACTTAAATGAGCTTGAAAATCTAAGGTTAAAATTAAATCTGCAAAATTTTCCTTCAAAATACCATTCTTGCTAACAACTTCCACTTCCATTATTAAAAAGAAAAAGATTATTTTAAAATTTTCACATCATAATTCTCTTAACATTTACTTTGAAAGACTTATATTTAAAAAAAAATTAATACTTAAAAGAATTTAATTGAAACTCTTAAAGATAAAAAGACAAATTAGAGATATTAACGATAAAATTACATATTTAGTAAGTTTTTATCTACATAAACTATTAAAGTGACTTAAACATGATTATTATTAAACAACTTCTAAAATTTTCTTAATTGGGCAAAAGTATTTCCGAATATGCAATTAAAAAGCTAGATTCTGTGGTAGAGAAGCTCCAAAGTTTAATTTTGTAAATTAATAGAGCTTATGATAGGCCTTTTTTTGCCTATTTAAAATAATAGTTCATTAATGGCAGCAGGGTCAATAAGCCATATCTCAAATTTAGTAATATAAATTAGTACAAAGAAAGACAGAGAGAAAAGAGGAAGTAGAAATTAAATTGTTTGACATATTTGGCCCCTACACAATTCAATGATCTTTCCCTCTYGTTGGTTTAGAAGGACAGAGGAGGTTAGATAAGTCGAAAGATGGTTATCAGTTCAGTGAGGTAAAGTGACTTTACTTTTTCAGAATRAGAAAGGRTACAACCTCGTAACGAGGGACGTGATTGCATATAAGGATAATGAAATCATGCGTGAAGCTAGCAAGTGGAGTTCTGAACTAGCTGCTACTTGTGAAGTATGGGAAGAGAGAAAAAAAAATTATTTAATAAAATTTCACAAAATTTTCACGAAATAATTTAATTGAAAATTTTTAATACATTRGGGATAAAATTGGAAATTTTATTAAGTTAAAAGGACCAAATAAAAAATTACCAAAAGATTAAAGATCACAAGTGGGTAATAAATCTCTGTTATTTCATTAGTTTTTAATAATTTTAAAGGTGCCTCTCGTGATTTCATTAGAGCTAAATATTTCTAGTTAAATGAAAATTCTATTAAATAAAATTCAAATAATTAACCAAAGCGAACATAGTTCAGGGTAATTGACACATGTCTTCAACCAAGAAGTTGTGAGGTTCGATCCCCCACCCTACAGGTTGTACTCAAGAAAATTAAAATAATTAAGAGAAAAATTTCGTGTATGTGTATGTATGTATATGTATGCTAACTCGGATATATAGAAGCACCTCTAAATACTTTTAGAAGAAGCTAGCCCTACATTTAAAAACATTGCTTGATACGAGCTAAATATTATATTAGTTTATATTCGGACAATTATCATTTGCATAATCACTTAGTTGTACAAAAGAAAGAGATAAATCTTATTTGAATCGTGATACGTTGCTTTATTCTATTTAATGAAAAGATGTTTAATTAACGTATGTTAGCCTAGAAAAGCATGAAATTTATATAAATAAAAACTCAAGATTCTCATGAAAACATTAGAAGCAAGAATAATTGAGGGAAAAAAAAAAGCCAAATATGAGTTTTTATGATCCAAAAGTGTTATGCTTTTTCTCCAAAACAAGCATTGCATTAGGGATCATTACATTTCAATTTATTGATCCCTTACTTGAAGGAAAAAAAATCAATGATTAAATTGACCTAACAAATTAAAGATAACTTTAGAGTATAATTATGATGGAATTTTTATATGTATATGGTTCAAAGTTAATACCTTTGAGTATGCTCAAATGCAAGAACCTTCTCTTAATTAAATGAATCGATGTTTTAAAATTTTGGATCGTTGAAGTTTGATATTGGGTTAAATCTTGTTTTAACTCGCTGAACTTTGATCTTATTCCGTTTTAGTCTCTTAAACTTTCAAATATTATGTTTTTATCTATCTAACTTTCAAAAAAATATTTTGCTTTTAATCCTTTTAACTTTGGTTAGAAAAGTTATTTTATCTTTTACTTTTAAATTTCCATTAATTATGTAATACAATTATGAACCTGTTTTTAAGAACAATTAAAAAAAACAATTATAATTCTTTTTTTTTCTTTAATTTCAAGACTCAAACAAAATATTTAAAGGTAAAAAAAAAAATTATACCTCTAATTTGCTAAATATATGATGATACTTTGAGATCAAAGTTTTGATAGCTTAGGCTTAAGGTCTTTCTTCCTCCTTTTCATTTTGTCTTTAGCTTAAAAAGTAACTATAAATAACTATCAATAGACATATTTAATAATCATTTCAATAACTTCTTTATGCTTTGCTTGTAACCATTTAAAAAATTTTAGCTAGATATAGAAAACCAAATAAGTCTCTTTTGGATTTTTTTTTTCTTATTAACATTAGGATTTTTTTTATATATATATCTGTGATTGTTCGAACCAGCTTACGCGTACTTCGACGACTAATCTTATAAGACAATCGCTTGTCCCTACAATAATTGGTATTGAGAAACACATAGGAACCACTACTAATTCCTAAATTAGGTGGTCATCATGCATTAAGATTAGTTTTTACAAAAAGAAGTGTAAATTATTTGTATGAAACAAATTTATTTTTTTTAAATGTAATATTATAGATTTAAATAGAAAACCCCTGATTTTTTTTTTAATATGATATTTATTTTGAAGAAAAAGAGGACCTAGATTGACATTTCCAAGATGTTGGGAAAAAAAAGTATCTCCATATATTTGTTGTTTCAAGTTTGCATTTCATAATTAATTAATATTTTTATGATTTTTTTTTTTTGAGCTACGGTCTTCTTGTTGGGAATGATTTGTACTATTATTATTGTAATTGTGTTCACTTGGTATGTCTAAATAAATAATAATAATAATAATAATAAAATATGCTTTAAGAAACTTTTATACATATATATAAGAGTTGTAATCAGCATTATTAGTCATCTCATGGTGGCTAATGTTTATAATTATTTTGACCTTTAGATGCATGAAAGATTTAATTTGACTAAAAGATGGTGTTTTTTAAAATGAAAAAAAAAAGATATTTCTCTGACTTAAAAGATGGTGTGTATTTTATGAATAGTTATATTTTTTTTTTCTTTTTGAAATCAAAGAAATACTGTATTAATAAAAAAAACAAAACCACTGAGAATTACATGAGAGTAGTGGTGATTACGGACTACATTCAGAATCCACGAAGGGAAATATAAATGATCAGAAATGACATACTTTGCCAATTAAACAGCTTGCCTGTTCAAAGAACGAGAAATAGAAACAAAATTTCGACCACTAAACACCTTGTCCAAAATCTCAACATACTCAACCTGATTCAATGCTATAGAGGAGACTCCTCGATTAATAGAAAAATCTTGTCTTTTATGGCACTATTATCCATTATTGGAAAGAAAATGATTTCCTCCAAAGTTATCTTATTCTTTATCATGACAGGAAAGGAAGGAAAAGCCATAAAGACTACACATTAGGCAAATTTCCAAAATCAAGTTGGTCACGAATCTCAATACAATTAAGATTAGAAACCTCCCCAAATTCCAAAACTGTGTTCGAGTCGATCTTCGCTGCACCTCCATCATTGCCCACCTTTTGCTCCATATCATCCTTACCTCGACCATGGAAGTCTTTTGAACCAGGATTCAAAGAAGATGAAGAATCATCTCAAGAGATCGCATACGAGTGCTATTTCCAGTTTGATGCCTGAATAGACTCTTCGAAACATCCTGATAATGAAGCTACTGATTATACATAACATTGTTTCTTTTGATTTTATCAGCATCGCCAACATTCGACATGAAGTTTTCTAAAACCTAGCCACCGTCCGCCACCATATAAATCAATAGGGAAGAAGGATCCTCCCTGAAAATCTGCTCCAAAACAGCAAGAGAGATCTTAATAATATATCGAAACATGCAACTTACTCGGAAAAAAAAAACCACAGCAGAACTGGAACAAAACAAAGAGGAATATACTCTGAAAAACTCACTCGAAAGATTAAGAGCAAAAAAATGTACACCTTTCACGGAGATGAAAGGAGAAGAGGAGGTCAGGCCACTAGCCACTCCCTCTCCCCCAATTCACTTTCATCCAGCAAACGAGAGAGAATTTTTACTTCACTAACGGGATAGGTTTTTATGAATAGTTATATTGGTTTAGGAAGGATATGATAATTTTTTGTGAATGATATTTTTTATTTCTTTTATCTATATAGTCGTCATATTTTCATGAAGAGCCACCCCTTCATAAATAGTCATTATCTTTATTTTCTTTCTTTGCATGAATAGTCGTCTTTCTCTCTTCTTTTCCCATGTTACAAATGAATTTTTAAAACTTTAACTTATTATGATTATTTGAAATCAGAGAGCGAAGATAGAGAGTAGAGACTTTGACCTATCTCAATGTCATSTTCAATAAAAATTTAAATCCAACAAATAAATATATATTAGTCAAATGTTACTAAATAGCACAAGTGAAATGATTATAAAACATTATTGGAAAAAGATTAAAATGGTAATTTAAACCACTTTAAGAAAAGCTGATATCAGTCATACACACACGTGTGGCTCTCTCTCTCTCTCATAGTCATACACACGTGTTGCCCTCTCTCTCTCTCTCTTAGTGTATAACACTATGTATATATATATATATATATATAAAAAAAAAAAGATTATGTTAAGATCCTGTCTGGTTTTGTATTTTCCTGTGTCTCTTCTCTCTCTTCTTTTACTAACAAAATCATTTTATATACACACTCACGTGCTCGTGAGTAAGCTTTATATAAGGACTTAAATAATAAATTCATTTTCCACTTCAAATAAATTGGACCCTTTCTTATTAAATAAATATATGGGGTATAGATTTCAACCTAGTTCCGATTTTTAGATTAAAGATAATATGTCTTAATCAATTTAATTTTGTTTAGGTTGATTCAAATAGAGAGCACCTTCTATTCTAATACCATTTTAAGCATAACTAAATCACCAATAAAATTAAAAGTTTAAGTCGATGAGTTAGAGAAAATTTAATTATTTATAGGATATTGCTAACCAAATGTACCTAATAATTTTCCTCCACACGTGTGAGTTGAAATACTAAAACGAGACTCAATAATAAATCTAATTTTCATGTTTAAAATTTAATTCTAGCCTCTAACTTTAAAAAGACATATCTTTCGATTTCTTAACTTTTAAAAGATAATTATTTTAGTCATTGTTGTTATGTTCTCACCTACGTGTTTTAGTCGACGTACATGTTGTAATTAATGAACTTAACATACTTGTTTTAGTCAACCCACGTGGATTCAGTATACGCCCATATCAGCACATTAATACACCTATTCTCGGAATCAGTAAAGATTAAATATCACAAAGTGATTATTTCTTGAAAGCTCAAATAACATGGTTACTTTTTGAAAAGTTCAGAGACCAAGATAAGATCGAAACCATCTTTTCAACGTATTCGTAACACGCATGGTGCGGGCACACACGTGAGAAGTCACGTGCAAGCAAGAGAGGAGAAGATTGTGGAGCTCATCTCGTCTCTCTCTTCCTAGGCTTGAGAATGTTGGCATTTGCATGGTGGGGGGCTGATAAGGAACTGTCAGTGCGACACTCACAGTTATCACGGGATTCCACAGTGAAAAAGAGGAACACAAACCCACGTCTCTTTGTTCCTCTCTTCTCCCTTTTGTATTTTCCTTAAAAAAAAAAAATACGAACACCTTTTAAGCTGAAATAGGTCAAAATCTTCGTGTTTGGGGAGTAACGTGACAATACTTTAGCCAAGGGGAAAAAAGGGTAAAACAGCACGTTAAAATAATTATCTACTATTAAACTTAACCAGAGGTTATAATATAGGTGGACTACTCCTCCTGCCCCCATGAATATTAATATGATATCAGAGCTCAAAATCTCATACGAGCATCTAGTCCAAAAATATAAGGAATGACTTAACAAAGGTTTATAACATAAGTGAACTACTACTCTCATTGTTAATTGGTTCATCCATGAATATTGATGATACAGTATCAGAGCTTAACAAGCTCAAACGACCATCCTATCCAAAAATGGATTCGACTCAAGATTTGTGAACCCAAGAGAGGCACACGTCTATGAGAGCATGTTAAGAATCTCATCTTGAAAAGATAGATGACCTAACAAGAGTTTATAATATAGATGAGTTACTCCAATTGATTTTGAGATTGAACCTTATAGATATCAATAGAATAAAGAAAAAAAAATTATCATGTTCTTGAAAAGATAAATAGCGATCAAATTTTCAATGACCACTATCAAAAAGATATTGTTTGAATAATATTTATCGTCTACTAACTATTACAATCATAGGAGATTTTTTAGATGCTGGTAGAGAGATATCTCTATTGATGGATCAAGTGATAAAGTGTTATTCAAAATATTTTTTAAAAAAATTACAAAAGTGCTTTGACCCAAGTGTTTGATGAAGAAGAAAAAGTCAAAACCACCCTCAAATGCTTTATAAGAAAGTATAGCACTTATAAAGTGATTTGACTTAAAAGTGTGTTTGACCAAGAAATATTGATTTCAAAGCATTTTTAAGATTACAGATCCAAACATCAGAATCATTTGTTACTTAGTATTTATTTACTAGAGTGATAAATAATTTTACTTTAAAAAATTATTTAAAAAATATTCTCAAACGAGTTTTTAGTTACTAAGAATATTTCATTAGATTTTAAATTAAGAGTGTGTTATTATTTAATATAGTTCCTTAAGATTTGTTGCTTTAGGACTAAGATCATTCTAAACTTTATAATTTAATAACATTTTAGTGATTTTTTTAAAATTTTATTTTGCTTACGGATTGTACAATTGAGCCGACCATATTAACTTTGGCATGCAAAAACGTTAAAATCTCCAAGTACTCTTAAATAATTAATTAAAGTATAAAACTAACAAATGGGAACTATTTTTTTTGCTTTTCTATTTACTCTTTTTACTTCCCCAAACTCGAGAAGAGAAAAAAAAACGCGTAGCAAATAAATAAATGAAAATGGTACGACAATTTAATAAAGACGGCGTCGTTTCCAAAGTCCAAGGGTCGCACACGTGGCGTCCATGCAGGAAGCGGCAGATGCGCCCCACGTGTGCACGTTTTTATTAATGGGATCCGACGGCTGAGATTCGTTTTTGTTTTTTCTCCAACAAAATGAGACAACTGGCATTGGGTCAAACGCGCTTGCGAGAATCTAGAGAATTGTAAAGTTAAATTAAAAATAAAAAGTCTCCACTTTATTTCATTTCCCTATAAATCTAATTAATTAGCATTCATTAATAACACTAAGATTCCCAACAAAATCATGCTTCTATTTTCTTTTTTCTTTTACTTAAATGTTACTTAAATTCATTAAAAAAATAAAGATTATGTTAAAACATGGGCATTTATTTGCTTTATGTGTGCCTAAGTCAACGTAAAAAAAAGTTCAAAGGAAAAAAAATTAATGAAATCGACAATTTTAATTTGAGAAAGTTGTATACCTCAACTAATCAAATCCAGCAACGACATGACTTTACAACATTTGGTGTAATAAAACACATAGAAATTAATTTCTAAATTGAGTAGCCATTATAGAATTTGAACTCATTTCTTCTTACTTTATCCGGATTCCTTTGAATGAATGGGTCACCCATAATAGTTATATGTTAAATGTATATTATATGTATTATATATTCTTGAAGTGCTTGTAAGAACGTTTGCAACTAATGAAGAACAATTGTTATTTATAAGAAAATATAGAAATTGGAGTAACTGTCCACCGAGCGAAATGGAAGGTCGTTGATCAAATAAGGAATAATACTTTGAATCATACTACTATAATAAAATTACCATCAATCCAATATTTACAAAATTTGAAAAATGACCGGACAAGAAAAAATGATTTGATCGTCTTATTTTGATTTCTAAAATCAAGAGATTTGAACTTATACAACAGTCGAGAAGATTGTTAAGATAAAGATATGGAACTGATTGATTCGAGCCAACACCAATGTGACATGAATCTTGAATATTTAGAAACATGTCTTCGATATATCTATTTTTTCTACCAATTTAAAATTATATGGATTAAATAATATAAAATAAAATCTAAAGACTAAATGGTTATTTCAATGAAAGTACAGAGACTACAAGTATTTTTTAATCGAATGACTTATGGGATAAAATTGTATAAATTTAGGGTCAATTTTATAATTAGGAAGAAATATTAGCACGAGCAGGCAAGGGGGAACAACAGTGGTACCGTACTGGTAGTTGGTCGGAAAGAGCAGTAATCTGGTGGTGGCAGGTCCACAGTAAGGACGCAGTTCATCACGTGGCCACTTAACGCCAAATCCTCTGAGGTGGAAAACTAATTTAATATCAAAATTTTCTAAATTAATTATCATCTGATCTCATGAAACTTTTGTCTGTTTCTGCTTAATTTATTAACATTAAACTCTTTTAATTAAACAAATTGGATTTCGTTGACTAACTTGTTCTTACTTAACATGAAGCTTCATTATATTTGCTTTCATTAATTCGAAATTTGTTATACATATATTTAAATTTAGAAGGTTGTCTAGAAGAGAGGAAAATGTTACTGACCCTTGAATAATTGTTATTTAAATAGCAATATCAATCTTGGAAAAAGATACTATGTTTCTATACTTGATTCAATTAAATTCGATTTGAGTGAAGGAATGCATTTTACGTTCTGAAGAGATGACAGTCATTGATTATGATGATTTCATTCGATAATCGAGACAGCATGTGATCGAATCAAAATTAACTAAGAGTATATATCGGTAATTACGTAACTGTGAAGGAATGCTTCTCAATATTATGATGTATATGCGCAAATTAAAGTATGTGCTCTATTGTTAAGCCATGTTTCATCCCTCTATCTCGACTCGAGTGAGATCAAAGTCTTCCATAACAAGACCTTCTAGAATATATTGGCTT
The DNA here is from genome assembly GCF_001995035.1 of Momordica charantia. Next base: position 762,247 of record NW_019104553.1, on the reverse strand, counting down.
TTGACCCATTTCGTATCATCTCTCCTTATGCCTAGCAACTTCTATAATTGTTAACAACTTTTGTTCTATAAATTTAATATCACTTCTAAAGCCTCAAACATGAACTCTCAAAACTCTCACATATTTTGAGTATATTTTTAATCTCATTTATCTTCAAAATTTTTAACATGAGCATATCAGACTTATTTGATCGACATCGCATTAATTACTAGACCTATTTAGAAATGTAGTCAAAGTCCCACGTTGGACTAGATAAAGGAAAGATCATGAGTATATAAAGTGAATGATAATACATCTTTATTATTGCTATGAACTTAAGCATGCATCAAATAGATAATATCATAGATAATATCATAGCATTATAGGGATATGAAGGTGACGATTCTTACTAACAAAACCTTATCATCTTTCTTTTCTTTTGTGTTGCAAGTCCTCAAACAAAATAGCGAAATTTTACCTTCTTATTAGACTGGTAGAGCCAGAAGTTTTCACAAGCAATAACACATTTGAACATTATAACTTATATATATATATAATATTTTCAGTTTTGACAAAATTTTATAACATATTTTGTCTAGTTTGTAGTAGATTCTAATTTTCTTACAAGAAAATTTGTAAATTTATATGTGAAAAAGAAATGACAATCAAAATGAACCTTGGATTCTTTACATTTTGGGTACTTTCTCAATAATCAAATAAGACATTTTTCTTTTGGTATTTTATGAGAAATGGGGTTTGGGAGCTTTAGCCATTGAAACACAAGAAAACAACCAATAAAATAAAGTACAAAAACAAAAGCATTGCCAATATAAGACAACATCCTTTCTATCCTCAATAATTTAGAAATAAAAATAAAAAAATCCCTTCAACCAATTATTGAACATAAAAAAGTTAATTATTTAGATGTGTTATATTCCCCTTAAACGTATTGACAAATATACCAATGAAACATATCAATATCATTCAACATTTAAAAAATTAATTGATGGTTTAATAATATGCTTTTTTTCCCTATTTTGATCGCTCAATTTTTAAATGTCATGTTTTAGTCTCTCAACTATTAGATGTTTTGTTTTTAGTCTTTAAATTCGGCACAAATTTTTGTTTTAGTGATTGTTGTTACTTTTTATATTATTCAATATTTAATATAAATCTAAGTTTATTTTTTAAAATTTTATACCTAATCTACTATTAGATATTTATTCATTAAATATATGAATAAAATATACTTCTATATTAGGTTGCCATTAAATAATGTAAAAAAATCATACAAACGTGATAGTGATTTTCATAAGGTAAAGTTTTAGGGATAGAAGCAAAATATTTTAAAGTTTTAAAGATATAAATAGTACCAAAATAAAATTTGAATCCTATTTCATAAATAAATTTCATTCTGATTTTGTATCAAAACTAATCTTACTTTCTAAAATTCCATTATAATTATTTTAATAAAATTTCACAAATTCATTCAAAGAANAGAACAAAAGATCATTCAAATATGTATTACATAATTTTTGTTCTAAAAAGCAACATTTTTTAGGACTAAAAAAAAGTACATTACAGAAAATGAAATTTAAAATCTATATTTGGAACTTTTTTTTTTTTAAATATGAAAAATATCTGAGGGAAAGGACACCAAAGAGATGCTGTACTAGGGCTACAGCCCAAACTTAAATGGGCCCAAACTTTTCAACTAAAAGCCCAGTGGACCTCACCGTTCCTATTACTAAAAACCTAATATCATGATTCAATCTATTGAGTTAACTCAATAGGTCAAAATTAGATCAGACTATAATTGACTCTTTTTGATCGATCTTAAATTAATTCATATAATAAATTATTTTTTAATTATTAAAAATTATTTTTTAAATGAAGATCTTAATTGAATTTTTTTTTTGTTTCATTTATTTGGTACAATTTTTATTTTTTATTTTCAGAAAGTTATCCGTGAATTTTATTATATTATTTTTATACAACTTAATTTATTTTATTCTTAAAGGAATAAATTGTATTACTATATTAACCTTTAAAAAATTAGATAAATGAGAATGATAATAAAAAATATATATCTCAATAATAATAATAATAATGTTAGATTATATTTGGTCTTTGGCTCAATTTAATGGGTCGATTCAAATACGATCTAAATCCATATCCAATCTAATTTATAGATGGGTTAGGCTAGTCAAACATTGACCTTGGATCGAGTTTGGATAAAGTTTGAGCTGACTTTTGTGCTTCAAGCCGATGATGAGGTTTTGAGTTCTATATTTACACATCTGTTATGAAAAATGGCTAAAATATTTCTTAATCCATAGAATGGCCATGTTTCAATGACTAAAGTTCCAAAATAGCTTATAGAAAACTAGCACTGGTATGAGTTGTGAGATTGTACCTTATGCCAAGCTCTCTCTTTAGGTTAATTCGGGTGGATCAACTGGTTCAAATTTGGATCGACCCAAATTTAGTCTAGTTGGATGATTTGACCCAGATGGTTTGACCTGAACAACTCGGCCCATATTATTTTATTAATTTCAGTTCATGAAAATTTGATTGGTAATCTCACCCTAACACGTTGAATTCTTCCAAGCATATGGGTTTTTCAGAATAATCACAATCGTAGATTCATCCTGCTTTAAATTCAAATACAAATTTAGACCGATCACTCCTCCCCAAATATATGGTTTCTAAATTTTCAAATCACAAATCCTAGATTTTATTTGCTTATGATTTTATTTATTATTAAATTCTATTTTCCCCTCCGCTTTATTTTCGGATTTTTTTTAACTAGTCAAAATAACTATTTTAATTTGGTCGATGTTGTAACCTTGTAATTTTAAAATCAAAATAATTTACCCAGCTAATAAAGTTTTCAAATTTCCTGAGCAAACTTCAAAAATTTTATTATAAAAAAAAAAGGTTAAATTACAACTTTGCTTATACATTTTTTAATTTAGAAAGATGTTAACAGATCTCTAAACTTTCCGGTCCCTAAATTAAGAAAAGCATCTAACAAGTCCCTAATTTAAAAATGTCTCATATTGATCTATTAAACGAAATAATAATAATAATAATATTATTATTATGATAAAATTCATAACCTATGTTAGATATAAAATTGAAAATTTAAGAATCCACGGGACATAATATTTAAAAATTATAGATATGTTGAGTATTAGACACTTTTTAAAATTTAGAACCGAAACATTTAATTTCACTTTAAAAAAAGTATATAGATTTTTCTATAAAAATATAATAGCTAGGGTTCATTTTTTAGAAAATTGAAAATCACTCAAATGAGAATGATTTTTCTTTTCTTTTTTTTCTCCTTCTCAATTACTATTGCTGAGCTTGTCAATTGAAATTAAAAAGAAACGATAACGAAGCATCCACTTTAAAATTGGAAATTATTCCTTTATATAATTGGAGAATGTCATTTCCTTGTAAAAACTTAATCAATTTTATTCGTTTTCCATATTTCATTTTCATTCCTATTAACTTCCCTCCGATCAATTTCCAATTTTTATCATGATTATTTGTTATTCTCGTAACAAAGTCGGAAATATATTACATTAATCAATTAAACTTGGGCGGTAAGAAATTCAGTTAAAATTACAAATAATTAAACAAGTTAAATTACAAATTTAGTCCATAAACTTAAAGATTTGTGTCGATAGTGTCTAAATTTTAAGAAGTGCTTAATAAGTCTCTTCATTATAATTTAGTGTGTTTAATAAATTCTTAAACATTTAATTATATTTTTGATAGGTCATACACTTTTAATTTTGTATTAATAAACCCCTAACCTAAAATAAGTTTTTAAACTTTTACAAACTTTAAATTTTTTCTAATAGATTCATTAATCTTTAAAATATCAAATATTTAATAGACCCATCAGACATAAATCTAAAAGGTTAAAAACTAAACTTGTAATTTAACCAATAAATAAAGATTAAAAGCTTTTTAGTTTAGTTAATGTCATTTACCAAACCAATTGGTTTGATTTGCACCCTTTAATCTTTAAGTGTAGCAAAACCTTATAAAGAGAAAAAAAAACCAAAATAGTGAGATTAAAAAAAACCCCTTATTTCGTTCATTGATTCTCACAGTGGTATAGTTTTATTTCTTTTTAATGCAGCATTTCTTTCATTTAAAAAAAAACGGTTATCAAAACATAGTTCAAATGATTAAGACATCTTATAGTTGAAATCTTCTTTTCTTACTTTTTAATATAATAGTTTGAGAAAAAACCCACTATTACTCACAAAAACTACCATTCAATTTATAACGATATAGATATATATTTCTCTAGTAGGAGTCTCAGCCTCACTTAAAAATAAGAAAAAGAATTCACAAGAATATAAAATCCATTGGAAATGATTTGCATCTTCTCAGCAATGCAAATTTCTAAATGAATCAAATTTTAGGCTATGTAGAAACGGTTGTAATTTGATTTTACATACAAAGTTTTTGGGGTAAAAGAATCATCTGGCTGTTGTTGAAGCACGTGAGTTCTCGTCTTTACTCGACCAGCTCTCCTTAATCCCGCAAGCTCGAATCGGGCGTTCGATCTGCCGTGTTTCCATTCCTTCTTTTTCCAGTTGATAACAGTATCGCCCGAATGTCTGTATACTTACCTGAAGTCTGAAGTCTATACTGAACAAAAACTTCATCTCGAGTCGGTTTAACTCCGCCGTGCTCACTCCCCCTACTCTTGCATAGTAGGCATTGTTGAAGAATCTGCAAAGCCAAGTTGCACAAATGTTAGCACTCGAGAAGTTTCACGAAAACGAATTGATGCAATGGATCAGTGCTTACGCATCATCGATGAACTTTGCAGCCAGCATTATACTTGTTATCAGCAGCCGATGGACGTTGAGGGAAGTCAATTGGATCTCCATGCACTTGAGGAATCGATCGACATAGATATTAGCAACGACAAAGCATGATGGGCTGCAGCCGAAGTACTTGAAGATGCGGTCGATATAACAACGAATACTCAAGGTGGGAGCTTGTAAACCATGAAACATTGTACGAGCATCTTTTACTTGTGTGGCCTCCATTAGCAACTCATTTCTTTGAACAGATCTTTCTAAGAGAGAAGAAAGAAGCAAGAGAACACGAGGATTTCTCCGAATTCCTTTCCGCAATGACTTAAGCCCCAGATTAACGTAAATATCCGAGCAAACGTCTTCGGTTTCAAGTTCTGAAGCTGCCATCTCCAAGCTGCATCATAGTAATATATTAAAATGTAAGAGAAGGATAAAACTTAGCTAAATTCAGTGATGGAAGTGAGCCAAAGACAAAAATCTGAGTTCGAAAACATGTTCAAAAGTTAAGAGCGGGGCGTTCGACATTCCTATTCTTCAATTTTCACTACATTAGTAAAATGAAACAACTGGGTCGTGACAGACTGCTTAAAGTTTTTGTCTAAATGTCTGTAGTGACCCCCTCATATCAGGAGCTGCCTGAAACATTTTGCCAAATCTTCTTCAACATTGGTATAAGTTTCTATGAATTCCCAACTGGAGAATGACCGAAAATTAGTCAAAGATCGGAATTAACTCGGTGTTAGGTGAAGTAAAAGTAAGAACAAGTTTTCAGGAATCACAGGAGAACCCTGCAGATTGAGGGATTTAAGTGGATGAACTTCTCTGTTCATCAAAATAGAATGAAAAGAAGATAGAAAGTAGTAAATTATAACCTTTCTTATTTTGCAAGAGTGTTGGAAACTCACTCCTCGGCACCCTACTAATTTCAAGAGGATCTTTTCCTTCTCAAATCCAACTCACACCTCCAAGAAACAACAAAGATTTTAAGTTGTTATGCTTTCAACCCCGAGACTTCGTCCACTCCAAACCAACTTCTCGATAGAACTAAAGTTTTAAGTCATTAAGTTCTCGACCTGGAGGCTTCGTCAACTCCAAACTAGCTCCCAGGATAACAAGAACTTTACGTGGTTAGGGGCCCGTTTGGAAACATTTTCATTTCTCATTTTCCGTTTCTTCTTTTTTAGTAACTATAGAACTTCATTTAGCAACTCTTGTTACATGTTTCTCGTTCTTTATTTTTTATTGAAAAAGAAAGAGAAATATGTATGTTAAGTAACTGTTCCTTGCCTCTTGTTCTTTCTTTTTTAGCAATATGTTTGATAATCATTTTCTATTTATGTTTCTAACAAACTGGAAACAAAAAATAATAAACGGTAAGTTACTAAACGGGTCCTAAGTTTCCCAACTTGGAAGTACTCGGTATCTCCAAGTATCCCAAGCTCTAATCCAGGACACCTTTGGGTAGATCCAATCTAAAATTCCATCTTCAAGAAGAAAAAGGCCCAGGAAACAAGATTATCTCCAGTGTTCTTTCCTCCTCAATGTTGAATCAGCTCAATTTTATGAAGTTAACAAGAACCATCTTACAACTCAAGCAAAACAACCCAAATCCAAGACAAAATCCTACTTTCACAGGCTTAGTTCTCAAAAAGGTCAAAAAACGAATTCAATTCAAGTCCAGATCTCATAAACAGAAACCTCAATCCATCCAATACTTCCATCAGAACCCCAAAAAATGGGGAAAACAGAGAGACCCAGAAGAGCAAATCAACAAATAAGAACAAAACAAGCAACATTAAAAGAAACCCATCAAAAGATTCAGAGAAAGAACAAACTTACAGCAGAGGTTTCTTGGAAGAGGTCCAAAACTGGGTGATGCCAATGGCCTCTTCTCCTCCTTCTTCTTCTATCAGCTAAATGAACCCACAAGGCAAAAGAGAAGGAGGGATTAATTTTTTGTTATGAAGCTTTGATTCTCCTCTCTCTCTCATCTTCCTTCTGGCTTCTTCCCCCCTTGATTTTCTGCTCAACTTTTGCTTTTAGAGAGGGATTGAAATTGGATTCTNGTAGAATTGAGAAGGAATGAAGAAAGAAAGAGAAAAAAAATGTAATAAGTTGCGGCAGTTGGTGTGGTGTGGTGGTCGCATTCAACCAAACATTGCCGCTATTTAACAAAGGGGTGGCCTCTCCCAAGGGGCTAAAGGCCAAAGTTTCTTCCTTTTTTTTCCCTACAATTTTTATATTTCAAGTTTCAATTCGTCTTGTGGGAGAAAGACCCCACTGACAACTTTTTCCACCTTCTTTTCTTAAAATTTGTTTTTTCCTTGTTGACCCGAGACGGAAGATGGAACTTGCCACTTTTTAGATATAGATATATGTCATATTTGTTATGAAAATGATAATTATATATTTCGATGAATTTATATTTTTATAGATAAATATCACTAATAATGACATGTTTATCTTTGAGGGATGAGAATCACATAATAGAAATGAATCTTTATTACGTGTTGACAAATTGTAGAAATGGAATTAAATGGTGTTACCCACCTCAAATTTGGTAATCACTAGCAATCTCATTTTTCACCTATCCTTTTATCAATTTCTTTCATTCTCATTTCATTACTTATTACATGGACCCAATATATTTATTGTAATTACTTTTCTACTTTTACAACATCTTTCTTGTATATTAATTACTCATAACTTTTTTAATTAATTATTTTATACTTTTAGTATTTTTTTTCTTTATACTATTAATAATTTTTCTTCAAATAAAAATTTATACCGTAATTGATGTGATTTTATTATAAAATATTTAGATTTTATATTTTACTTTGTTATTATTAATTCATATCAATAAATTTTTTAAAATATAATTCATTTATTAAATATTAGAATAATCAAATTTAATAAATTTGAGGATGGTTGTTTTAATAAAAAAATATTTTTAATGATGTAATTTTATTTTAATTATTAATATTAAATAAATTGTTATAATAAAAATATTTAGCATCAATAATATAAAATAAAATTTATTATTATTTCATATAAACAACCTTCATTTTGAGCCTTGTACTTCCAAAACGTTTATGGTACAGTAATTCTTCTATTTTTAAAAAAACGACCATTTTGATTATTCATTTTCATTTTTATCTCATGTCTTTCAATCACAATATTATCATGGCACTTTGCTAATAAAATTTCTTGAAATGTAGCCATAAAATTGTATTAAAAAGTTTTTATTGTATATAAAATTTATGTTTAAATTTTGCAAATAAAGTTAAAATGGTAGCTTTTAAAATATAGGACCAAAATAATGGACAGACATTTTGTAAGTACAGAGACTAAAATAAACAAAAGTTGAAAGTATAGAGATTAAAATGTACATTCTGAGAGTACATGAATCAAAATGAACTGAAGTAAAAAGATAAAAGAAATCAAAATAGTATTTAGACCTATTAATAATAATTTTTAATTGCAAGGTGAAAATGTTTTTAATGATTTTTTTAATGAATTTCTTGGATTTTATAATTTTTTTAAAATATCTAGACACAATCAATTTTTTTTTTATCAAAATAGTATTTAGTCCCTATGATTTAAGCTTAGGTATTTTAGCATGGTAGTTGGTTTGGGCAAATCATTACTCCCTTTTTTTCTTATTGTTCTATGAGAAGTTGGATATTCGAACCTCCGACCTCAAAGGAGGTAAGTTATACTCAGTTAAACTAAGCTCGTGTTAATGAATTTAAAATATTTTGTTGGTTGAATTTTGTGTGATTTAATTTAGATTTGAAGAGACGTTAATTTTACAATTTTTTTGGAGGGTAAAAATAGACTTACCATGTGAAGAGTTATGAAAGATCAATATGCTAAGATATTTGCCCAAGCGAGCATAGATCAGCAGTAATTGACATATACTCCCAACTATGAGGTTGTGAGTTCGATCTCCACCCCACATATTGTACTAAAAAAAAATACTGTCGAAGGTAGTGTCATGTTCTCACCTGATAGTCCGTCTAATTTTCAAGTGCAAACTTTCACTTTAAAATAGTTCTCATTGGCCAAAGAAATAGTGGTCAACTTCTCACATTAATAATTAATAAATGAACTAAATTTATAAAATTTTGCTAACTTAAACCACACAAATCTAAATCTCTTAGTCAAAAAAAAATTCAAGTCAATGTCTCCATTTCTACTTTTACTTTTATTTAATAAAAAATACTTCATTTTCTTTTTGCACATCATTAAAATTGGGTCTAAATTCTATTTTAATCCTAAACTTTAAAAAGTAACCCTTTTAGACGCGAAACTTTCACAATTCCGATACATGTTTTAATCCCAAGATTAAAAAAATTATTTTTTTTATTTTTAGATTATTTTTTACCAAAATATTTACTTCATACTTAATTTTAATTTCAATTTACGTAGTTCGAATACATTCTCATAATAACACGTTAGCATACATACTCAAAATCACGTTGTTAATTTGTTACAATTAAAGTCAAATTATGGACTGACTTATTTAAAAAAATTAGATACGAAAATAGATATTTTGAAAGTTTAAAGACTAAAATAAAACAAATCTGAAAGTTCAAAAATTAAAAAAGACATTTTAAGAAATTAGAGAGACAAGAACCAAAATAGATTTAGGGACCAAAATAGAGCTCATTCCTTAGAGTTACATATCAATTTTTAAGCATAGCTCAGCAGTAATTAGCATCTACTTCTCCTATTGAGCTCGAAGGTTTAAACTCATACTCATAATTTGTTGTACTAAAAAAAATCCTACTTATTAATAACTAAAAATATTAAAACTTTTATAAATAAAATATTAAAGCTTTTTCTTAACATTATAAAAATAAAGGTTTAAATACTATTTTAATTTTTCACTCGGTTTAATTTTGGTTCTTGTATTTTTAAAATAGACATTTTAGTCCATATACTTTTAACTTTTTTGTTCACCACAAAGTCAGTTTTGGTTTTTGTACTCTTAAAAAAGTGATATTTTTTTATCAATATTTACAAAATTTTAACACAAATTTTATACACAATGGAAGCTCTTTAATACAAATTATAACTGCATTTCAATAAATTCAACGAGGGAATTGTCATGATCCAAATAAATTAAATGACCTAAATGTTTACTTTTTTAAAAGTAAATAGAACAAAACAAAGGTTTAGAAAATAAATTGGCTAAAATAAAAAAAAAATAAAAATATAAAGATGAAATGGACTTTAAAAAATGGACTTTTTTTCATAGTAGGTCAAAATAGCATTTAGGTGGAATGATGTTGGCATGGTCAAGTAATGTTCAAAAATCAATTCTATTTTAAAATATAACGTCGACAATGATTCAAAAGTGATTATTGATTTAAGTAATTTTCAATCTATCATTTAGAAGGTGATTCTCCCAGTAATTTTTTACAAAGAAAATAAAAAATAAAAAATTAATAAAGTTAAACCTTGAATAAGAATTTGCACTTTTATAATTTAAGATAAAAAAATACTTTTATTATTTACTAAATTCTAATGTTGGAGGAAAAAAAATTCAGTCAAGGATATGACCAAAATATATACTTTAATAATTTAAGATAAAAAATGCACCAGTTGTTTGGATGAAATTGAAAATTTAGAATAAAATTTTGATATAAAAGTTCATAGTAAAAATTGAATTTGTTTCCAACTTGTAATTATTAAAATAATAATAATAATAATAATAATGTGATAGAATAATTGTTTGCAATCAAAGACTGCAATTATTGCAGCACCCACTAATTATTATTCTATTCTATGAGTCATCCAAGCAATTTGGTGAAGAACTTTAACATCTTTTAAGAAAAATTATAATTTAAAAAAGACCTCCTTAATTAATTGAGACCTATAATGACTCAAATCAAATGAGAAGATTATTTTTATTAAAAAAATGTTTAAATTTAATTTTGATGTTGGTCCTAATTTTTTTAAGTGTCTTTCTTTTTACTTAAATTCAAAGTGGAAAATTTAAAACATCAACTTAAATTATGTTTTTTTAGTTCACTAACGCCTTGACCAGTTGATCGAGTTGTGGTCACGTTAAGAGAAAAAAAAACGTGCTTAGTCTTTATTTAATCAAATTTTCAAAGAATAAATATTTTGGTCCTCAATACTATTTTACCATCAATTATTTAACGAATAGATAATATACTTTGGACATATCTATTAGAATTTCACATCGAAAAGATCCAGAGACTTATGATCAAGACTTATAAGATATATATGAGTTACTCCACTTACGCTCAATTGATTTTTAAATGGAACCCTATGACTATTAAGATGGTATAAAATAATCATAACAAGCTCAAACGAGCATCTGATTGAGGAAACAAAATGAGGAAGGAGGATCCAATCAGAGCCACCACTTGAGGGGCATGTTAAGGAACCCGTCCTTGCATTCAAGTCACATGCCGACTAAAATATGTATTGTGTACGCATAGACTAAAATAGACATTTTTAAATTTCATGAACCATAGAACAAATCGAAAATTATAATATTGTCTGGTGCCAGACCATCACCATTTAAAAATGGTGTGGAGTCCATAAAATAAAATAATAAAACAATTTATTATTTAATAATGTGTCAAATTATAAATTAAAAAAAAATGCATTTTTGTACAATAATTTTTTCAATGGTACCCTTCTCAAGGTTGATGGTCGAATCTCTGCCATTGTTAAAATAAAAAAAAAAAGAAAAAAGAAAAGAAAAGCTAAAATTTAGGACGAAAATGATATTTAAAAATGAGAAGGAAAAAAAAGTGCAGCAGCCGACGGTGGATGAAGCAGCCATTGTTATAATATAAATCCACATCACATTGACAGCTGGCAATTGTCGGCACCGACATCTCCGAACTAAGCCAAAAACCTCACTCATGTATTGTGTTAATTTTATATTTTATAAAATTTCAATTTTGTTCCCATAGTTTATTATTTGGTTAAATTATAAATTTAGTCCGAATTATACCTATAATTCATCTAGTCAAGATAATTTTTAATAAAATTTTTTACCTTTTAATTTCGATAATAAGTCAATGTTATTGATTGAATGAATGAGTCTACGAGTGACATAGAGGTGTAGACTAGTAAAATATAATAAGAGGAAATATGATAAAAGAAAAAATAGAAACGATAGGATAAACAAATCTCTTGTACCAAATTATCACTTGATAGTTCAATCAACATATCACGTCAACATTTAAATAACATATAAACTAGAGTGATTTATTAAGATCAAATTCGAAAATTCAGGAACAAAACTAAAACTTTTTAAAATTGAGGATCAAATGGATAAGATTTTCAAAGTTTCAAAGGCTGAATTTGTAATTTGATCTTTTTGTACTTTAATTAATGATTTCCATGGTATATAGCTAGTACTAGTTGAATCCAAATACATTTTCAATCTCTATTCGCTTATCAAGTATTTGGAAAAAGCCCTAAAATGAGAATGAGAATAAAGGTAGGTTACGCAAATAAGTGAAAATATTGAGAAATTTAACGTAACGTAGTATATCGATGATCACCATAAATAGATAGTTAGACAAATTAAATTTGACATAATAATATTAACAATTTGTTAATAATGTTAATAAAAAGAACTCAATAAAAATATTTTTAAAGTTTATAGATGTATCTTTTACAAATTCATGGCTAATAAAATCAGCCTATTTTTAAAATTTATTTCAGCATATAATTTTTCCTAATAAGGAAACAGTTAGAAAACAAAAAAACTACTTTCAAATTGTTATCAGAACTAATATATTTGACAAACTTTTCCCATTTTCAGATATAATGTCTTTCTAATACTTTTCATGGCCAATGAAAGAGGCATTGTATAGTTGTGGTCTTCTAACAAAAACAAAAAAGCTACATATAAACTTTAAGTTGACAAAACTAAGTATTAACTAAAGTGTAAAGCAAGAAAAGAGTGATGACCATCAAGAGGAAACCAATCTTCAAGTTCAATTTTGTTTGGTCGCCTTCTTTCTCTTGCTTGAAGGAGGAACATCGCCCGTATCGGGAGATGTAACCTTGTCGAGCCCTGCTTGAGACGTAGCTTGAATTCCTTCGGAAACTCTCGAACTGTTCGAGATCAGGATGACGTCCTTCATCTTCTCCAATGCTTCATTAACATCGCGAGCCCCCATTTTGTACTGCACAATTTTAGAGCAAAATAAGTATCTCTACGTCTATATCTGGTATGTGGTTTGCTTATCTCGAAGTTATAGGTTCGCCAATCCCACGGATTCTATAAATGTTGTATAAGCAGCTTAGCCTTATAAAACCAATGTTAAATACTACTTACCGCCAACTTTTACAAAGTTTATAAACCTACAGATCAAACACATGGTACATAAATCCATATTTCAATAACTCATTTCTTGGTAAAATCTAAATACATATTATATAAATCCAGTGACTCGAGTCTGTAAGAGTTATTCAGGTCGGTTAAACTATGAGCCAAACATCCCGTTGTGATTCCAAAACTTTTTATGAGATTTCAAATGAAACAGTGACTAAGTCTATAACAGAATAATGACCATCTTCATCATCTCTTAATCAAATTCATCTTCAAACCTTAAAGAGAGGTTCGAGGCATGGAGAAAAAAAAACCACTAGAACAAGTTTAAGTTTTCATAATAAAAGGTAAAAGATAATATAGATAAGAAACAAATTTAGCATATCACACCAAGAAAATGAAAGAGCCTCTGCTATCAGAATATATTACCGTTAGGTAACATCCACTTCTTATTTCTCATTTCTCATCTCTATTTTTTTGAGATAGATAAGCATTTGGTATCGATCAGGTTTCTTGTTTTTAAGTTTTAAGAAATGTTTCCAAAATTATGTAGAAATTTTGGAAATAACAAAACCATATTTCCTGTTCCATGTTCATGTTTCTAGTTTTTTCCAAAACATAGATAAATGTGTTATTTTATCGTTTTTTACCATAATAAATAGTTACAAAACATGTTTATGTTTTTTTTTTCCAATACATAATAAAGAAACAAGAAACAAGAAACAGTTACCAAACGCAATTCTGTTTTTCTTGACTGAAAAAGAGGAAACGAGAAACATGAAACGAAAAACAAAAAACAAGAAACAAGAACGTTACTAAACAAGTCCCTAATAAACTCATTCCTTTGCATAATCCGAATGCAGATATAGACCCAAACATATTTAAACAATGAGCCAAATATTCACAGGTTTAAAACTAGTGATTTCCATATGCACAAAAATATTAACCTTCTACAAATCATCTGATAATGGTTTTAGACAACAATTTTGAAGACAAAGAAAACTATTTTAAAACTGGCTTTTGACTATTACAATTTTTTTTATAGCCATTACGCATCATTTTGCTTAAAAATATCAAAGTCAAAACTAAAAAAGTCAATGACATGACATAATGTAGACATGGACACGACAACATAGGCAATTAATATCATTTTCAAAAGATGATGCATGGACATTAACAAATAAAGTGTTCAATAAGATTATATTCTTAAAGAATATTTTGTTAATCACTATTTCGTTTCCTCACATATGGCATCGTCCGTATTAGAAACAGAACCTTTTGCCATCAAGAAACCACAGTAATTCCTTCAAACTTATTAATGGTACCCATATAATCCTTAGAAAGTAGTCGGTTCTTGCTGAAAATAAATGTAGCCTTCACATCTGATACAATCAAATTTTTATGCTTTTCTCACTCGAGAGGTTCAAAGGGAGATTTCTCTGATGATGACATATTCCAACACAGCCCTCATCACGGTTTAGTGAGAATTGACCCAAAATACATCATTCTTAGTCGAGGTGCATGTAAGTTAGTATGGACACTCATAATACAACTCTGCTAACCATCCAACCCAATAATTCCTTTGGACTTATTAATGGCATCCATATAATCCTAGAAAATAGTTGTGTTCTTGCTGCAATCAATGTAACCTTCACATCTAATACAAACATATTTTAACACATCCCCCATCAAGGTTTAGTGAAAATTGACTCAAAATACACTATCCCTAGTCGAGTTGCATATAAGCTGGTTTGAACCATCATAAATACAATAAATAAATAGATGTTCTTCATCACTTTTACACCCAAAGAGAGCTCTAGTCATTCATATAGAACTCTACTAACCATCCAACCACCTCCTAGGCCTACAATGATGAACAAGTTTTCCATTCCCTATAACTATTCGTTCTGGAAGAGAGACGTCAATAGTTTCAAGAACTCCTACAGTCATTTTTTTTTCTTTCTCCAACTGTGATTATCAAGCTCTCTTTTATTCCCCTTTCTTAACTTCAGGATTTTGATAAAGGTCCCCTTTTGTTGAAGGGGTTTTCTAACCAAATTAGAAAACTCGATTTTTTAGTCTTTATGATTTAGAGGGCTGTCAATAATTTCTTTGAATCACTTGAGGATCCACTGCTTTTGATGCTTTATCCACAAATAGAGATCAGATCAATAGACATCCGCCATACAAAATTTTGTATTCTAAGTTACTTTTTCCTGAGGGGGTGTGAGGGCTGAAAGTTTTGTTTTCGATCTGACACGAGAAGTTCCAATCTGGAAGTGACTCTTTAGTCCTTATGCTGGAAGTTGAACACTTCTCGAGTGTTCTTGGAGTAAATATAACTTCGGCTTTTTGATTACTAGGATTGTTGTTCTAAAGGAAAAGCTTACCGACTTGGTTTTAGGCTAAAGTCTCAAGTCAACGTGCATTTCTAATTCCAATGAGCTAGGGTGCTCTTTTTATAAGTTCTAGTTTTCTTTTGGGATATATTCTTTTAATCTTTTAATTCTATCAATAAAAGGTGTCTTTGGTTCCTTTAAAGAATAAAAAAAAAGTTGTCCATGCTTCCTAGTTTCATAACTATGATAGTAGAGATGGAATTTGATAATACATACTGCTTCAAATTGGTCTCGAGTGGATTCCAATTTTTGAGTTAGTTCTTGGATTTCTTCAGCTAGTTCTTCAATCTGCACATAAGAAAATAGCCGCAAAAATGAACACGGTTTCTTAATGAACTCAAGTTGGCCTGAAGAAGAATTGAAGAAAAGAATCAGAGGATGGAAATGACTAAATATAACCTTCTTCTGGGATGCTATATACATGCTCTTATACTTCATATCAGGTGTCGGTACTGTTTCCATCGAGGAGGATTTCTTAATAACCTGTTATTCACCAATTAATGAGCAAAATCACCCAACCTAATAATGTAACAGAAAAAAATGATTGACACTTGTACCTCAGCCTTTATTGAGTTTAAGGAATGGCCATGTGCTTCGAGTAGTTTCACAATGTAGTCTATTTTCCCTTCCAAGTTTTTGTCCTCAAACATGTACTCAGGCCAGCCATTTTCTTGGTCAAGAGGTGGCAAACTTTTCTCCTTGTCAATAGGCAACTCATCTTCTCCATCACTAAGAGTTATCTCTTCAACGACGTTCTGTTGTATGTTGAGGCGTCGAGGTGTTGAATTTTGAATACGTTCAGATCGACGGACAGAAAACTTATTCACTTTCCATTTGGAAGAGCTTCTACTAGCTAATGGTGATTGTACCTTCTTCAAGGGTGGATTGCTACCTTCTGGTTTTTCAGAGGCAGTCACTGTGCTTTCATGTGCTACTTCCGTGCTCTGCAAAAACGAATGATATTTTCAGTCTTTGATTTTGCAGCACTGAAGGAGGAGATGGATTCTAAACTTATAATTCAGTCTACTACTTCTAACCAATTAAAAAAACATGAACTCATTGAACTTTAATAAAAAAATGAAAGAACGAAATTTTAATCAACAAAAGAACATAAAAGGATTCCACATCGACAAGGCCTGACCAACTCAGCGACTACAAAAATAAAATTATAGAAAAGATCCCCAGGTTTTGGTAGCAAGGAAAAAAAAGGATAATTACAAAAAACAATAATGAGGAACTCAAAGAGAGGCATTAAAATACATCTAACATCAGACCTTCCCCCCTCAAACTATCGATGGCCAATAAATTCTCCTGTTTCTTTCCAACAAAATATTCCGTGCAATAGTAAAGTAACCAAATTGCCAAAGTAAACAATCTTTATCCCGAAAAGGAAAACCCAACACAACTTCCTCCAGCATTGCCCACAAACTCGAGCACTAAAGCATACAAAAGCAACACTGCAGCTTAGAAGCAGAGTAGCATAGGCACAACAGGTGGTTCGGTTCAAATCCTCATAATCATGCATACACAAATTACACTAATTGGGGCCAAGGACGGAAGTTGAGACTTTGAACAAATTCTTAAATGTTGACCCTTCCCAAGCACAACTAACAAATAAAGATCTCATAAAAAGGTTACCGGTACCACATTCTTGAACAAAGAAAGGCTAAAAACCCACCCCAGATGCAGCATAGAGAGCTAGGCCCAAAGTAGAGCCATCAAATGGAATTTTTTTCACACTTCAAAGGAGCAAGCTTTTTCTTTGTCCAGAAAAGAGATGTAGAAAACAAATCCCCAAAGTGAACTGAGGAGCCTTCCTTAGGTATAAAAAACAATATATTATAAACAGAAAATTTGTAACACATATCAGAACATAACTAGTTATGATTTTGCGACAACATAATACAAAATAGGATGATTTAGACATATAAGTATGTTCATAATCAATTACTATGTTATCCACTTACCTCAAAGAGATAATAAATGAAAGAGGATATTTTAATAGAATGAGAAGAGAAAAAACAGTGGCGATTCTTTGAAGGTGCTTGCCATGGGCATTGTGATTTGTAAGAATACAAAATTGTTCCTGGCTTGTAAACCCAGCTGATAACTTGTAAATCAATATTAACCATGTATTTTAAGAAGGAAAAAACATTAAAAAAAAAAGATGAACTTGGTTAGCTAATTTTGGTTTTCAACATACAATTTATCAACTCATTATACATAACGTTTAACCCTTCTAGACTCAATGGAAGTGAAAGCGAACACATTTCACAAAGATACTTCAGTTCACATTAATGGCAAAGGTTCAAGCTCTCGAATCGAAAACTTAACAACTTAAAACTCTTGACGAACATGAGCATAATACAAGGAGTGGAGCCCTTGATCCCGAAAACCGGTTATAGAAGTAACACTAATTAAAAAAGTGATTGACTAAACAGAACCAAACAGTAAACACAACTCAACTCAAAGCAATAAATAAAAAGAACAAAGAACTACGAAGCAATCAAGTGAACACCAAAAAAATAGTGCATTAGCATTTGATCATCTTTTCATTCTATAATCCATGTTGACATTTTCACAAAGAAAGACTAAAACACACTATCAGGCATTTTCTTAAAGAGCAAGTAAGCAAGGTTTAAAACTATTTCTCAAACACAAATAGCTCTAGAGTTAGAAACAAAACTGGATGAACAAAAAAAGAAAAACAACAACAAATAAGAGTAAAAGTTGGGTCACATACCAAGTCCCCATTCGCCCCAATTTTGCCAGCCTGAGATTTTTTCACCATTTTCTGGCCCTAAACAAGAACCCCTTTAAATCAAAAGTCGAAAATCAAAAATCAAACCATCGAAAAAATTTTTCCCACCAAGCTTCACGTTCCAATCGAATGAAGACGGCCCATTTGAGAAGTTGGGGGAAGAAGAAAGAGAGCTACAATCCCATTACACGCCCATTTATTATAGAAAAAGATGTGTCTTTACGAATCCCTTCTATCAATGGAAACTTCAAAACTCAGAAGGTCTGAGTATTTGGAAGTCCACGATTATGGCCCTCGAATAAGATATTCCATTCAGGATTTTGGGTGGGTTTTAGGGGGGTTTTTTTTCTTTTTCTTTTTCTTTTTAAATTTAATATTGTATTATTTTAAATTTAATATAGTTTCGAGAATATAGTGTTTAAGAGTTTAAAATGTAATTTCATGATTTTAGAAGAGATATGATGATATTTTTTAAAAAAGAACAAACTTTAAAATCTCTATTTTTTTTAGTTCAACGACAAAATCTAGTGTTAAAGTTGAAGACATGATTTTGGTGCGTGGATTGAAAAATTGTGTTGAATACATAATTTTAGTTTGGTACGAAGATTGAAAGTTTTGTGTTGAAGACATGGTTTTAGTATGTGGATGGACAATTTCTATAATACGATAAAAACTATCCTAACTTTTAAAAATATTTTCAAAATACAATTTGAAAAAAAAAATTAGTTATTACGTGAAATATCGAGTTTTAGGTTCTATTCAAGATAAAATATATATATATATATATATTCAATGTAACAAATTTGTATGCTATCTAATTGATAAGATTCACCTCAACGTGCAAGAAAATTGTTCTAAACATTGTATTAAAAAATTTGATGAGATGCAAAATATACTTATATTTTATATTTTATCAATAAAAATGTTTAAGTATTTAAATTTAGTTATAATTTAATATTCTGTGATCAGATTCCATGAATCACTATTTTTACTTTATACATTATCTCTTTTATCTCTTATTTATGATTTACTCTTATTTTTCAATAATTTCTCAAAACTCCCAATCCTCTATTTTGATAAATAAATCAATTAATAATTTTTGTGGACTCGACCTTGCTTGCTATTGTTATAATCTAAAGTCAAGTGGTATTTCTTATTTAATCTTATTTTTCAATCATTTCTCCCCACTTTTCTATTGAAGGAATTAATAAAAATGGCACAAAAAGAATATGTATTTATATATTTTAAATTTTAAAAAATAACATAAAATACAAACTTATACATGAGACCGATAAAAAATCACTTTTTTATTTTATTTTATACTATTTAGTATAATTTTATTTTTCTATTTTGATAAATAAATAAATTATAAATATATGTGGATTCGACCCTACTTGCTATTACCACACTCTAAATTTATTTTTGAAGTAAGAATTATTATTTGTTGGATTCGACACCATCACTAATAATTATTTGGCTAGATATATGAATCTCTAATGCTGGTTTAAATTTAGTCTATATTTTTTTAAATTTCCAATTTAGGCCATGTTTATTCAAGAAAATTTGAATGTAAATCAATTTTTTCATTCCCGGGATGTTTACCAAATTGTACAAATGAAATTATGGACCGACCTCAGACTCTGTAATCTCATTCTCTAAAAATAAGCAATCTCATTCCTCTCTACACTCTCATCAAATTACTTATTTTGTGAGCCCCGCATATTTATTATAATTACCTTGACCGATAACTTTTTTAGTTAATTGTTTTATATTTTTACAATTTCTTTTTTATTTATACTGCTAATCATTTTTCTTCTCATAAAAATTTATACCATTTTTATTAGTTGAGGTGACTTTATTATAAAATATTACAATTTTATATTTATTTTTTTAATTTTACTTTGTTATTATCAATGGATTTTTTATAATAGAACCATTATCGTTAAATATTAAAATAATTAATTTAAAAATATTTTATATTAAATGAGGGTTGTTCTAATTTAAAAAGTATTTTAGTTGATATAATTTTATTTTAATTATTCATTATTTATTAATATTAAATAAATTGTTATAATAAAAATATTTACAATCAATTATATAGTTTATTATTGTAATTAGAAAAAAATTAATTGTTTATAATTAGCTAGAAATAAAAATGGGTATTTTTATTTCTAGATGTCCCTCATATAATTTATCCTATTTAAGAGCTTTATGACACTTTTTTTCTCTTATTGAAATTAATAGGACTAAATCTAGACTCATAAAATTTTTAAATATTTTGTCTTAATCCTTCATTTTTACATTAAAAAAACATTACTTGTGGTTAAGTTTTTTATTTTTTATTTTTTAATAAGTCATTTATTTGATGCACTATCCATTGAAAATATGTAGTAGATTAGGTATCGACTCTCTTAAAAGATTTTGTTTTTTTTTTCATTTTCAATTTTCGAAAAATTTGTTTATTTGCATATATTTTGAGGGAAAGTCCATCTTCTATTCCTAGTTATTTAGTTAGGTTTTAATTGTTCTTTTAGATTTTTTTACTAAGTTTGTTTGTAATGCAAGTTTGTTTTTAATGTAACAATTCCAATAGGAAGATTTGAACTCCTGACCTCATAGATTTTTTTTTAAGGAATTCATAACCTGATATTTATTTTAATTGAGTTTGGACATTATTGAATGGGTATGAATATTAAATATATTTTTTTAGATGTGGGGGTGGAGGATCGAATTCACAACCTGAGATATATGTCAACGCTGAGCTATGTTTCCTTTGACATGAATATTAAATATTTGGGAGTTAAGTTTTGGTATAAATTTCAATTTTTATTTCTTATTTTTAGATTCACTGAATCAAACGAATTTAGTCTTTTTAAAAACTATTTTTGGATTCTGTACTCTAAATAGTGAAAATTATGGAAACAACATTTTTTTTTTCAATATTTTTAGATTTTAAATTGAAAAACTTTAAAATGTATAATTATATTTAATAATATACAAATTTTTGATAAATTTACTATTTCATGTTATAAATTATATAATATTATAAAATAATAATGATTCAAAATTTATTACATATATATGTTAATAAATTTATTAATAATATTTTACAATAAACTAAATATTTAGTTGATAAACGCATCTCAAAGAATTTCTTAAATTGAAATCAAATTTCTAAATTTGAAACACAATCTCAAGTAATCGAATCTCTCTTGTTTTTCATATTTCTATTTTAAAATCACGAACCAAACCAAGTTTACTTTTCTTATAATTTGTGTACCATTCAAACAAGTGAATTTTTTCTGGATCTTTTTTTTTTAAGCAAAATTTTTTTCTCGACTTTAATACTTGTACATGTAGACATATATTCATTGGCCAAATGAAAAATAAAAAATAAAAAAACACCCCTATTCTAATTTTTTGTCATATAATTAATTTTTAAAAAATTAATGATAACGACTAACATAATTTTGGATTAGCACAAAAGTCTAGAGAAACAAAAAAGATTTAGATCTAAACAAATACATAAAGAATACAAGAATAAGACATGTCCAAACTAAAAAACTCCTATAAATTAATAATCAATACAAAGAGAAAACAGAGACAAAAATATAATTACAGAGAACTTTTGCTGACTATAACCAAAAGAAAAAAAAAACAAATGAATTTAGAGACCTAAGTTTCCCACCTTATTCCAACAAGACAAGTATGAACAAATCTGTTATGTTTTTCAATCTATTTTGGTCTTATTTGGTAAAGTCTATTGTACCAAATGGAGTGTAGAATCATATGAAACAAATCATACTTTTGAGGCCTTGCATGCCATAGGAAATGTGGCTGCAACTTCTTCACCCTCATCTGCATCTCTCTATACCGCTTCTCGGGTATGGAAAGGAGAATGTTCTTCAGGTCTGGAATGTCTTTCTCTGCTACGAAAACCGCAAACGACTCCCACTTTAAAACCTCAAACAGTGGAGGCACAAAGTTGTCCGATATGATCACAGGAACGCATTCGTACAAGATGGATTCCACGACTCGGGGGCTGTTGACTTCATAGCCTTTTGCACAGATGCAGTATTTGCTGTTCTTCATGTGCCAGAGGTAGTTCTTTGATCCTTTGGACTTTGGCAACTTACTGGAGATTTTCATGTCAGGGTCTTTGCGCTCCCAATACTCCAGGAGCATCGAACGTAGGTAGCCGTGCATGCTGCCTGCAAAGAAAGCAAGGATTGGCCTCTTGGATGGAGGATTGCCACCAATGTCTCTTAGAGGATTCCGAGCAAAGCGTACAAATGTTTCGGGAAGGGATACATCCCTACCAAAAACAAAACCTTCTCTGACGTCCGAGTTGCATAGAGCTCTTATGCACCTTGCCATATATTTCCTCGTTTCTGCAGGCGCCTGCAGTCATCGCTTATATAATTAGCAACTCGAGATAATGGTATTCTAATGCAAGGTTAATTAGACAGTTCATATGGTGATCAAGAGGCTCGGACCCCATTTTACAAATCATTTCATAGCAGCCATCTCTTCTCCTAGCATATGCAAATTGTGAAAAGGAACTAGAAATTGGTTCTAAAATGCATACCATGGAATGTCATTTGAGTTCCAAAAAAGATACTGAATGCCCTTTTATTAGTTCAGGCAGTGAAGTGAGAAAGACATACCCAATCGTGACAAGCAGCGAGAAAATGATCGGCTCCTCCAGTTCTGTTCCAGTAAGGATGTCTTGCAGCAATAAAGTCCAAGTAGTTCTTGAGGTGTTGTATGAGGTTCTTATGACTGTGTGAGTCGCGCACGTATAAGACCTCTTCCAACTGTCGAGAGCTGAAAGGCAAGTAAAAGAGGTGAGCTTTTTTCGGGTCCTTAGTGACGAATCTCTTGTTTGATTCTAGTATCTTCATGAACCACCCCTCAGAAGCATAGATACTCTGGAGCGGACCCTGGTGAAAGATCGGTCTTTCTCCTTCTCTGTAGATGTACACTTTGAGAATACTCTCCATAAGTTCATAGCTCCTGCATAATAGGATGCTACATGAATTAACAAAAATGAGATCAAGCTATCCGGGAAATCAAGACAATGGTAGAAATATAATAATCACACCTTTTGAAAATGGAAACATTTCGAAACAAAGGAGCATGGAGACTCGGGTCGTTATCTATCACAGGTGCGTTCTCGATCTTTAATTTTGCTTGTTGCAGCTCTTGGTCTACAGCTGAAGACCAACTTGGTACCTACAAATAATTTGGTAGGCACACAGAGAATGCATAGTTTTCCAGTTATTATTAGTTTAGAGAGACCATCCATTATGAGAAAGACACGAAATTTTGGAGCTTACAATCGGACTGTAGGATGCGCGACTTTCAAGCAACAAACTGTCCATCTCAGAGAGTGTATATACTCCGGAAAAGGGGAGTCTAGGCACTTTCTTCTCCTCAGAGACCGACTTGTTTTTCACTATATCTCGCTCACTGTGCAATTGCTCAGTTTTCTCACTCTTATTGGACGTATTTACTTCAACTTTCTCCTTCACATATGCATTCAATTTTTCAGAACTATTGGGAGCGGGAGCATTGGATCCAACAGACACGTCGTGGCTTGATGAATTCTGAGAAATATTACTTGTATTCCCAAACATCATAGAAGATGAACTTATGGGTGGAACTGCTGGCGGGGCTGCAAAGTTGTCACCCGAGTGATTGCTATATCCTAATGTTGAAATAGAGCTTTTTGTCCCATTTATTCCTATCGAATCATTACGTAAAGAGTCATCTTTTCGATCAAAGCTTTGATTATTTCTTTGCAAATCATTGTTAATAGATTCATCATCAACGGTCGAGTTCTCAACGGGCTCTATCGAATCCTCAGTTGAGGAAGACTTAGTAGCATTGGCATCCAAGTCTAATTCTAATGCCTCTTTCAGGGTGTGATCTTCTTCTGGTATAAATTCATCATCTCTCTGTTCTTCAAAAACCTCAGTGTAATTTGCCATCCCATAACTATCATGAGATGAAGTCGAGTTTATACTATCTGAAAGTGGGGGATCAGCAACAAGCTCGGTCTTCGATAGTGGATTGTGGGCAGGGGAATGAGAATCGCCCTCTTCGATGACCGAAACCTTACCAGCAGAAAGCAAAGAAGATAGGGAAAACCCATATGGAAGTTCAAAGTATTGAAGAGCCAAAATCATAGCAAACATCAGCCCCATCATCCATAGCACTCTTTTTGTACCGATTCGAGATATCGAAAAGAGTTCATGACCCATATTGATAAACAACTCGATTGATCCTTTGATGACTACAAATGATCATAATCAACAGTCTCCAGGCTAGGATGGGAAACACCCTGTCATGAATATAGAACGGAAAAACTATAACATGATTCATTCCTCTGTTAATATATGAAGAACAAAGACAGAAATGGATGCATTAAAGGGAAGAAAAAAAAGTAGAGAGATAGAGAGTTTGGAATTCTAACACCATCATGCACTAATAGCAATAGTCATGTTTCATTTAATCACAATATAATCTACTCCTAAGTTTAGCCTCTCAACTTTCAAGATTGTGTCTAATAGATCCTTGAACTTTAAAAGTATTAAATAGATCCCTGAATTTTTAATTTTGAGTCTACTAGATTCCTAACCTATTCAATATTTTTTAAACTTCAAGAACCTATAAACACAAAATTGAAAGTTTATGGTATATTAGACACTTTATCAAGTTCATGAACTTATTTGAAGCAACTTTAAAAGTTTAGAGACTAAACTTGTAATTTAACCTAAAATCTATTATCATCAAAGTAAAATGAAACCAAATAAAAGAAAAGGCAAGTATAATATGATTCATTCCTCTGTTAAAATGATGAAACTTAAACACCCTGTCATAAATATTAAAGAGAAAAACTATGATATGGTTCATTCCTCTGTTATTTATGGTTCATTCCTCTGTTAATATACCATAAATAAAGACAGCAATAATGCATTAATGGCAAAAATAATAATAATAAAAAACAGAGAGAGAGAGAATAAGATCTACCACACTAGCATCAGATGAATATGAAAGTCAAATGAAACCAACTAAAAGAAAAGTCGAGTACAATTTGATACAATCTTTTGTTAATATGGTGAAAATTAAACCTCCTGTCATAAATGTTGAAAAGAAAAACAAGAATATGATTTATTCCCCTGTTAATATTCCAAGAACAAAGACATTGGAAAAGAAAAAAAAAAGAAAAAAAAAAGTAAAGTGAGAGAGAAGAGATAGAGAGATTTCGGAATTCTAAAACCATCATGCAGTTGCACTAAAATCAGTATTAATATTTCATTTCAGCACAATAAGATCCATCACCATCAAAGTAAAACAGAGACTGTAGATCAGCTAGATTTATAAGATCCATCACACCAGCATCAGATGAATTTCTAAGTTGAATGAAGTCAACTAAAAGAAAAAAAAATGCAAGTACAATTTCAATCAATAAGATCTCAAAAGTGCTGATAGGCTGATTTGGTTTCTACCATTTTTGAATTTGGGCAAAGCATTCTATAAGCAAGCAGGTAGAAATCCAAAATTCCAAACACATGACAAGTAACAACAACTGCAGAACCACAAAAAACAAGCAACAAAACAGAGATTATATCGAAACAACCAGATTGAAGCCACTGATCTAGTTCATGCAAGAAGGCAAAAAAGAAAATCTCAATCAAATTCCACAAGAACTAGAGAGACCCATGAACACAACTCTAGAAAGAAAGAAAAAAAACCCACCAGAAAACGCTTACTTCCTCAATAAGCCATCCAAAAATTCCCAATTCCAAAAGATTAAAAGGCGAAACGAAATTCAATTCAAAATGGGTCTCGAGAGAAATGAGAATCCCGACTTCAGACGCTTAATAAATCATCAGGGTTCGGTTTCACGCGCTTTCCGAGGATCGAAACAAAAAAGGGAAAGAGGAATCGATTACCGAGGAGCTACGTGGCTTCTACGGCGTTCAGCATTTACAGTATTTGGTTGGAGAATGTGAGGAAATTGAATAGTATTAGCTGCTTCTGCTTCTGCTTCTGCTTTTGTGACAAATGATACTTAATTTTGGGAAGTGTCACGGCCGGAGAAGGGAGGGCCGCTGATTTGAAAATGGGCGGAAACGGCGGCCGTCGATGAATCGCCGCCGTCAATTTGGTCCAAAGAGGCGGCGGTATCGGTCGCCGTCATTGAGGCCTAAACAAACGGTTTTTTCCTTTGATCTGTCTGTGTCGTAGTACATTACAAGCTGGCGAGGAAATCGCTTTCCAAATCAATTTTTGTACTAAATTTTTGCACTCAAATTAATACAGATTTTTTTAATAAGACAAATTAATACACTTTTGTTTTCTTGTTTTTTTTTTTTGGTTTTAATGAGTTGAACAATAATAATTATTATTATTACTTTAGCTGAGAAAGAATGAGTTTAACAATTGGATTGTGAAATGGAATAGGAATCATCCACATTTGAGATGATAATAGACAGTGAGTTATGCTCGAATTAATAGTACAATTGATTTTGAATTATATATTTATTTTTAATTCTTATGTGCAGCTACAAGCGGCTTTACAAAGAATATGGGTGGAGCATTTAGGTTAAAAACTTATATAAAAAATTTAACTATATATAATTTAGATTTTAAAATATTCTTTCTAATTTGTTAGGTATAAATTTTCGCAATGAAAAGATTATATATAAAAAGTTAAAACATGTTGAGATATCTATATATTACTTAAATTTACTTAATTCATTGGCTTAAACTTTTGGTTTGAGTGGTGGCTAACATTTTTAACATTTTTACAAAATCTAACATTGTTAGATTTTGGTGATAATGGTATATTTGGTCATTTTTATCCCATGATAAAATATTTGTAAGAAAGGCAAAAATGTAAGAGTTCATATTAGGCATATATATAGAGACATGTTTTATCAATGATATAAAAATGATGTATTGGTGATATACTTTTGTATTGGTATATCGGTGATAGACTTATTAATGATAGCCAAAGCGAACATTGTTCGTCGATAATGGACATATATCTAAAACTAGGAGGTTGTGAGTTCGATCTCCCTCCTCTATATATTATACTAAAAAAAATTATCAATAATTTACTTCAATACATAAATAGTATATCAGTGATATACTTTATCAAAAATTAAAAATAGTATATTAATAATATAGTGGAGAAAAATTATCATATTTGTAAATTACTTTTTTGTGACGAATTTGAAAAGGTAACCAATTTTGACAAACTACCATATATAAAACACAAAACACATTGACATGTAAAGTCGTAATTTATGCACAAAGAGAAAATATTAATAAAACAAAATTTCCAAGTTGGTAACTTGCTAAAATAAAAATAAATTGTTATGTCAATATCGATTATAAAAACATTATGCTATTGGAGCTTTTAGAATAAAGTAATTACGTGGACTAAATGAAGCTATTTCGTAATACTAAAATAATGTTTTTTTATTGTCAAAAAAGAAGAAAGCAAAAAAGAAATAATACATTTTAATTTTTTTTAAAACAAATAGATTCGAAAACTCAAAGATTAAAGCGTAGTTTGTTTGAGAAATTTCATCTCATCATCTAAAAATAAACACATATCATTGTACGATCCATACACAAAATAATTCTATTAGTGACATATATCTTCAATCAAAAAATTGGATATTTGAATCCACAAAAAGAAGATTTTTTTTGTTTTTGTCTATAATAAGTCAAATTATAGTCAATATTTCATAAATGAATATTATTTTAAATATTTACAAATATTTTCATATTTGAATTGTAATATTTTGTTTTCAAATTGCTCTTAATTAATACAAATTAATTTAATGTGATCTATTTTGTATTTGAATAATTATATTTGATGTGATTCAAATCTTACCATATTTGGGTGGAAAAATTCTCTCATTCTCTATTTTTCTTCTGGCCAGAAACCGCCGTTACATTTCTTTTTCGGATGAATTTTTTCTAGCCTATTTTCTTTTTCCAACGGCTTTTTTTTAATAGTATGATAAATATATACTCCTCCAAAATATTTTTTCCATATTTTAATTATATTCTTCCCCTCATTATTTTGATAAACATATATTTATCCAAAATGTTATACAATATATATATTAGATTATATAACAATGGCTCTTATATAATATATTTTTCACTTTAATCTTCTAATATATAGAATAATAAACATATTGTTGAAACAGAAATTTCGGCCAATTACTAAATGCCACGTCACAATTTAAGGACAAATCACAAATTTACATGTGCCCTAAATTAATTTAAAATTGGTGAATCAAACTATGCCATGTGTCTCTTTTATAGCCGTCCGATGAAATCAACTAATTGGATCAAATCCATAAAGAGACTGGGCCCAAGCCTATGGCCCATTAAGCCCATGGCCCATATAAGACCCACCAAAACTCTATAAATAGAGGGGATCACCCTCATTCGGGGGGAGCAAGAAGAAAGAAGAAGAGCAGAAGAGCCAGAAGAAAGGGGGAAGAAGCCAAGAGGAAGAAGAATTGGAAGAGGTCTAGAAGAATTGGAGATTAAGAGCACTCATAATCGTCTACAATCCTTCGGAGTCAAGTGAAGCATCCAAAGCATCCTTCAGAGTCAAGTGAAGCA
>NW_019104553.1:720056-732821 GCF_001995035.1 Momordica charantia | reverse complement strand
GCAAAGTCGAAACACTTCACAAGCTGCAAAGTCGAAACACTTCACAAGCTGCAAAGTCAAAGAACTTCACCAGCGCAAAGCCGAAGACTGTACAAAGTCTTCATCAAGCTACAAGCCAAAGAACTTCATCAACAAGTCAAAGTCTTCAAACAAACTCAAAGCTGAAGACTTCGAAGATCCTTCGTCAAGCGAGAAGCTGAAGGCATCAACCATTCAATAACAAGCTCACGAGCCATTGAATTAAAGTTTACATTTGAGAGAATTAATCAGAGGATTATACATTAGAGATTGTAACACCCACATACATAAATACAAATACAAGTTCATTAATTCGAGTTTTGCTTATTGAATTTCTCGTCGAACACATATACTCCTTCATTTTTCGTTATATATATTTTTTTTATCGAACTTACAATAGGATAATAATATACCCCGACGTGTTATATAATATATAAATCATTGGTATCCCTTTCGCTGTCTTCTTCTTCACACCACTCCCCTCCCTCGGTTGCCTTCTCCAGCAACAAGCAACGACTGGAAAAAAAATTGCCAAAAAGCAACCGAAAAAACCACCAAATTTTATAACCACTGTTATTTTTAAAGTACTACTGTGAAAAAATTAAAACCTCGAGCGAAGATCTGACTTCGAGAGTTTCGATTCCACCAGCGATAGACAAAACCTCCGGGCCATACACTAATCATTGAATCAAGCTAGAAAACGAAAAAGCCCTATTCGAAATATGGGGCGGCTGTTGATGGTATAGGAAAAGAAGAGGGCTTTTGTGGCTTTCGGATTTCTAAAATCATGGGATTTCAAAAAGGAATTGCCCAAAATTTATTTTTATTTTTTTCCTTCAAATATGCGGATTTTGGGTTGCTAAAATCATGAGATTTCAATTTTTTAGCTATTTATTTAATAGAATTCACAGGTGTCTCTATTTATCACTTGGTTTTGAAAGATGACCAGATAGTTTTTGTTAATAAAAAATGTCCATTCCGATTTTTCCAACTATTTGATTTTGACCATCTTATCCTTCCTATTTAGTTATTATTTTCAAAATCAAAATAATACCCTATCTCATATTGTCAAATCTGTTTCTTGCTATATTATATCTCTTTGCTATATTTTCTCTCATAGATTTTAGAAACCATCTATCTCACCACTAAAATGGGTCAATTTTAGACAAAAGTTTAGACAAAAGTGTAAAGTTTCATTAGTTAACCCATTTTTGCAATTAAAATCTCCAAATGGGCTACTAATGTACTAACCAGAWGAAGAAGAAGAAGAAGCCCAAATCCAATATTGAAAGAGAAGACATAAGCCCAATAAGAGGTCTGGATTTATTGCCCAACACTAGCACTACCCTCATATATTTATTGGGCTTCCAGGCCCAACATTAGGCTCTTGAGTGGTCTATGGCCCAAATTCATTATCTAGATTTTAGGTTACTCTGAAATTCTAAGTTCACTTGTGTCTCACATGGAAAAGAGTATGTCCAATGGGGTTATAATTAGTATGATTATAAGTCTTAGGAGTTTTGTGAATTTAGCTCCCATTAGTTGGAAAAAAAAAAGAAAAAAACCTCCATGCTTTCTTGCTATTTTGTTGTAGTTGGTGTTTGAAAGAATGTACTATTGATTAAGATAACTATGAAATAAAAGTAAATTTCCTTCTATATTATACATGTTGATTGATTTAAAGTTTTTGAAAGTTATTTTAATATGAACAAACCTTCCACGGTTGTCTCCAATAAAAACATGAGAATCGTCCGATCTTTTAAAAAATATTACTCCTTTGTACAAATTAATGTTGTGAATCTAAAGTCTAACTATTAATATCGTATATGAGTCGGGTAAACAAGCATACAATATTTTTCATACGTCATTTCCTATATGTTCGAGTTGAGTAACTCTTAATTAAGAAGCTTCATCATGTCCTATAAAAGTTTGAAACATTTATAATGAGTTAAAATTAACAAATATAGTGATACATTTTTAGGTCAAATAATAAGTAATTAACTCTTCCATGCCAATAAAATACCGGTCATCATTATTCACGAGTGTCACTTTGTCAAATATATATTGTTCTTCAATGAGCATAAACACTACAAGAAGATATATCTTCAGAGACATTAAAAAGTTATTGTTGCTGAAAACCATTTTTCATCACTGGGAGTATTAGCGACAGGTAGGGATTTGTCGTTGCAGTCATTAATTACACGTCGTCGCAGGTATTAACGACAAATGTGACATGTCACTGAAAACAGTTATCAGCGACGCGCATCTGTCGCTGAATAACTTACCAGCAGCAGCATGTTACTGATAATTATTTTTAGTCTCTTTAACATTTATCTATAATTCTTTCTTTGAACACGACAAATTTTATCGTAGTGCCAATTAATTCATATTGTTTCTCACATTGCGTACAAAACACACACCAATGTTTGTGAAAGGGAGTATTTTCTTAGTTGATGTTGTTATATAGTGAATCTAGGAGAGGGAACAACTTATATTAAAAGATTGATTTTGGAAGAAAAATTTGATGAGAAATTGAGGGTGAATTCCCCTTTTAGGAGACAGCATCACAGCAACCCTAAATTTATTCATTTTGCTTGGATTTTATAGCACTGGGATGTGTATAATCACTAAATAGTAAAAAAAAAAAAAAGTTAAAACTTCTTAGATTCAAATATTGCCTTATTTGCAAAATGCAATAAGAATGAGACACTTGGTCATTTGTTAGACAAAACAATAAAGATGAAAAAAGGGAAGGATTTGAAATGTTGGGAAATTTGGGAGCTCAGTGAATGTAGTGTCATGTTCTCTCTTTTTAAGAACGATTTAGGTGTGACTTGCGAGTACGTTCCATTGTTCGACTATTTTTTGATATAATTGATGTTAGTTTTGGCAAAACACTAACAGGTCGTTTGTTTTTTTGGGAATGTAGATGTCTGGAATCTCATATGGTCGGAATTTTAGATGTCCGGAATTTCAAATAACCACGTTTGTTTTGTAGGAAAATTTATAAGGATATCTGGGAATATTTTTGATAACCACGTTTGTTTTACATGATTTATTCATGAGAATATTGTAAATTTATGTAATGTTCCAAAAATGCCCTTAGCAGTCGTCATATAATTTATATGTTAAATTTAATATTATTTGAATTCATAAAAAAATTTTACTTTTATTAATTTAATATTATATTTTTATGTCAAATTTAGTTTATGTTTGGTGACTATTAGGACAGTAAAATAAACCAAAGATTGCATCCTACATTTGAATTAAAACAACTTAAGATATTATACCATTGACTAATGTTTATATCTAAATGTAACATATAAATAAATTTATATTTAGACATTTACCAATGAATTAGTGCATACATTTACTTTTAAAATAAGATAAAATAAATGAGAAATAAATACTATTGATGAAAAAATATTATAGAACAAAAACGATAAAGGAAAAAATTGTCAAAAGAAGATGTCCTCAACACGAGAATCTTAGAAACCCAGGATGGCATCTAAAATTGCTCAGATGCCTCCCTAATAAGCATCCTAGAATGCCTAGACACCTAAGAGTGTTCGAGAATCCAACATTCCTATCAAACAAATACGGACATCTGGATGAACATCCCAGGAAAATATGAGATTCCTATAAAAGAAACAATCCCTAGTATGCTTGTTGTTTGATTTTTGTGTTGTTTGAGAGAGAGAGAGAGCATTTGAAGGGCATTAAAGGAAGAGCAAGAAACTTTGAAGATTTTAATTAGTAGGAAAGAAAACAAGTAGAAAAATGTGGGCATGCATGGACTCCTTCAAATGTCCTTTATTGGCTTTATTTTTTTAAGTCAAATAAGTTGTGTATATTAGTGAAACACTTAGACCACTAATTCGGGGTTTTAATTCCTTCCATTTGAGCTCGTTTGGGAAGGGTTCATTTGATCACGTTAATTAGGACATATGGCCTCAACATCCTATAGATTTAAGAATGATAGAACAATATTTATAATAACAAATTGTAAATGGGAATAAGAAACAAAATTCTTCTTCTTATCGTTTCCAAAATTTCTATATAATTTTTAAAATGTTTCTAAAAAATGAGAAACAAGAAACATAAATAATTTTCATATGGTTAGACTTCTTAATAAAATTTGGAAACAAGAAATAAAAAACAAAAAGTTACCAAACGAGTCATGAGATTTCTGTTTCTTGTTTTTGTTTTTAGCTTTTTAGAAATTGAAAGATTTATTGTAACAATTTTTGTTTCTTATTCTTCATTTTTAAGAAACATTTTTAAAATCATGTAGAAGTTCAAGTTTCCCGCCCGTTGTTCCAACTTTCAGTTTCTAGTTCTTTCCAAAATATAAATAAAAGTATTATTTTTATCACTCTTGACTTATAATTATAAAATGCATAATAAATATTTTAAAATTTTAATATAAC
Source organism: Momordica charantia (assembly GCF_001995035.1). The sequence continues at coordinate 728,373 of NW_019104553.1, read as the reverse complement.
ATTAAAAGTTTGATTATTTAATTTAAAATTTTAGAGAATGATAAACAATAAATAGTTACCAAACATATTTCAGTTTTTTTTTCAATAAAAAAAAAGAAACGGTTATATCAAATGTAGCTCTATTTTTTGTTATAAAAAAAAGAAAATAAGAAACAAAACAAAAAAATAAGAAATAGAAACGTTATCCAACAAATCTTTGAAAATTTAATTAGAACTATACATGCTATCCATTTACAACTATCCATATATCAGTCCTCTATTTATTATGTCATGTTAAATTAGTAAATTTATGATTAAATTATAATTTTAGTTCTTAAATTTTATCAATTTTGTCCTATTAAGTTCTAGATTTTTAAAAGATCATATAAAGTCTTGAATTCTAAAAGGTGTCTAATAAGTTTTTGAACTTGTTCGATAGATTTTTTAACTTTATAATTATATACTTCATGGTCACCTATTTAAAAATTAATTTTCTATGTATTTTCTTAACAACAAATAGTAAGGTTGAACAATTAGTCTACACAAATATCAAAATATATATATATATATATTAGACTTAAAGTTAAAATTTAAAAATTCATGAACCATACAAGATTCAAAATTATTTATTAAATTATTAAACACAACCTTGAAAATTCAAATACAACATACAAAAAGATTAGAAACAAAACTTACAATTTAATAGACATGTCACATCATAATTTCAAACATAATGTTAATGTCACAAATTATGTATTTGGATAATTCAAAGCTTATAAATATATTTGAAACTTCTCGTAGTTTTATATAGTAAATCGGACACCCAATTAAAACTTTAAGAGGGTGTTTGGTTCTCGTTTTCAAAACGGCGGATAGGTCGTTTGTTTCACAGTTTTATAAACCTAAATTTGCTACAGTAAATAAATATTATTCCACTTCAGATTGTAAAAGGAAGCATTATTCCACTCTCCAAATTGCTGCACTACTTTATCCTTACTCTCCAAGCTACTGATACAGTGTATATTTTGTCTTTATTCTATCTCCTAATTAAAATTAATTTATTTTTTTAATTAACTATATTAAATAAATAAGGAAATTAATTAATTATAATTATAATTATGTAAATCAATTTAATTAAAATTACATGTAATAAATAATTAATTCATATATTGATACTTTTTTATCTAGATTTTTTTTTTCCAAAAATAAAATGTAATTGTCAAATAAAAATAAGTGAAATTTAATAGTAATGTGGATTTTTTTAACTAATTATTTAAAAAAAACAAATGACAAAAATAGTGTAGGTTTCAAAGTAATTATAAAAATAGGGTGGATAAATCGTAGGATGTCTGCGATTTGATCAAAGTTGCAGGCGTGGGCAACGATTTCATCGTAAATCGCAGCCATTGCCTGCGACTAAGGTCGAAATCGCGATCATTGACTGCAATTTCACTAAAGTCGCAGCCATTGTCTGCGACTTCTCCCCGTCTTTGTTGACGGGCTCTTTGTTCTTTTTTATTTTATTTTTTATTATGTTGAATTTGGAACTCGCAGTCCATTCCCTTTATTCTTTTCTTTATTATTATTATTATTATTATTTGGGACTTAGAAGTCGCAGCCACACTTTGTCCTTTTTCTTATTTTATTTTATTTTAAAAAAGTAGAATTTAAGAAAAGAACTCAATTGTACAATCTTAATTTTCTCCATATTTGAAAAATAGGTCATGCATTACCTACATAGTGATGGACATCTTTGTGTAATGCAATAATTTAAAACAAAATAATTATAAAACAAACAAAATTCTAATTATCCATACCTCACATTCAGAAACGGCCTCTTTATACTTTGACTTTTATGTTTTTATTAATTTAATAATTTTTTATCGATTTAGTTTATATTAAAATTAAACGTTAGTTTATAGAGATAAAGCAAGAAGCTAAATGACATTTTAATCATCGAATTGGTTTTAATCTAATTTTAAACTTTCAGATTTTAAATGACATATTAATCAAAATTTAAAATATAATAACAAAAAATAAAAAATTTAATCACATCTAATTAAATTTCACAATATTAATAAATAAAAGGTTGAAGTCGTGTACAATTTACGCGACACCCAAAAAAAAGGTGATGTACGCGACTTTCCGCCTAGTCACTTGCCACGTTTGCACGAAAATTGTAGGCATCAGTACGCGAGTTTTGATGTCAATAGATTTGAAAACCTAACTTACCATTGAATTTATTTATTTAAATTACATTTATTTTGCGGTTATTTTAAAATAACATTATTTTTGTAATTTATTTTTAAAATTAGATTATTTTAAAACTTTGTCAATGATAATTAAGTAATAATTTTTTTAGAATAATTAAGTAATCAAATTTACTTAAGATAGTAAATACTGAAAAATTAAATAAATTGTTATGGTAAAATTTATGTCGAATGAATTTGTATACTCTTGTTTAAATTGATAAATGTTTTAAAAGTATTTTCTTAGATAATTGAATATTTATTTTAGAAATTAATCATTGGAAAAAAAATTTGATGGACAAATATATTTAAAATATTTTATATATCTTGAAACAATATTTCATAATTTCATAAGAAAATTGACTTTTGTGAAATAATTTAAACGTAATTTAAAATTATTTTAATTAAATATTTAGTTTATAAATTATATTTTTTTAAAGAAAATTAAAACTTAACCAACCGAAAACAAGTTTAATAAAATTAGTTTAACAAAATACAAAACAAAGACTTAACCAAAACCAAACACAAAGTTAACAAATCTAGATTTAATAAATCTATTTCTTGCATCAATCAAATACAGACAAAACAGTGAACCAAACACCTCAAAAAGTAATTGCAATTAGATTTATAATTCAACGTATTAATTTAAATCTCATTAGAAAACTAAATAGAGAGTTAGATTAAGATAGCTACTCTTTGTTAAAGGTTATAACTTTTTCACCTCGTCATAAGAGAAAAGTTGAACTTCAAATCCATCCATTTGCTTATGTGCTCATTACCACCATATGAATCGAAAAATCTGATCAACTCAATCCAATTTATACAGTTTTAGTTGAAATATAAATTAATTTAGATTGAGTTTTGATTCAAATAATTGAAAATTTTATGAATTTGATTTTTTAATACAATATGTGGAGATGGAGATTCGAACTTACGACTTTCTAGTCGGAGCGAGGTACCTTAATCTGCTAAACTAAGTTCAAGTTCGCAAAGATTTACCTAAACTTAATTTAGATTGAATCGGATCAATCTGAACTTTATTATTAATTTCGAAACTTTTTTTATTTACCATAAAATTGTATAGGGATATATTTATTCTAATTTTATTTAATGATTATTTATTCTCCAACAATTTTTTTTAAGTCTTTGGAGTATAATTTTCACCCTATAAATAAACATTAAACTTACAAATTTTTATTCAATGTTAGAAACGTAGAAAATATGTGAATAAACAAAATAAATGTTTAAGCTATTAACCTTTATCCTTGTTTGTTATACAATATTTTGAACGAGTAACAGAGTGTGTGCTTGGTTGGTGATTTGAACACAAAAACTTAAAACTAAAGATTCAATGAAAAATAGAGTTGTATTCTTTATTTTCAATATTTTCAGATATGTGTTAGATAGTAGATTTGGAAATTGAATATAATTTAAAAAATTGTTCATTGGGTGTTTAATAATAAATTTGTAAAAGTTACCGATTAAATATTTAATTCAAACTAAATAATATAATTAAATTATTAATAATTTTGTTATAAATTTTGTATAATTATTATTTTACAATATTATATAATTTTTCATATATTATTTTTTACCTGTTTTAATTTTAACAAAAACGAAATGATTTTATAATATGAAATAATATATTTATCAAAACTTTTCATGTTTTTTAATATAATGATGCATTTTAGACTCTCAAATTCAAAACTCGAAAATACTAAATTTCTACTCTTCGGATCACATCATCCAAAATCAATTTTAAAAATCAAACCTGCAAAATACATATATGGTCAACCAAACGGATTACACAAATCAAATTTGATTAGAAAAACAACTTCAATCCAACCCAATCCCAGAAATAAAGATCCCTACGCCCACTTGCCCATGTCCTCATTACCACCATGCAACAAATTCATGATGTTGCCTATATTTTATCTCTCTTACCTTTTCCCTTGTTTGTTGTTCCTTTTTTGAACATGTAGGAGAGAGAGAGAGAGAGTAAAAAACTTCCAATTAACTCTTTCATCTCTTCACAATCCCACTTCACATTTTCACCTATAAATTCTCTACTCACCCACTTCTTTCTTCATCTTCAACCTCCCTTCTATTCCCCTCCCATCCTCCACAAGCCACATATCTTCAATTTCAACAAAATCCCATCTCTTTTTTTCTGTTCTCAGCTCATATAAACTTCAAAGTTTCAATCTTTTTACCCAATTGTTCAAACCCAAATCTCACTTTTTTCCTCTCTCTCTCTCTGTTTTTTTTTTCTTTTGCTCTGTTTTTCCCTCTTGTTTTGGATACACCAAATCGAAATGTCGTCGAGTATCTATCAAGGGTTGCAATCATGTCTGACGGAACCACATGTTCTAAGGCTCAAATTGACTCCCTCAAAATCCAATTCTTCCCGGCCGGCGGCGGCGGCGGCGGAGGATGAAGATTCTGAGCTCTCTGCCGCTCATTGTGATGCACAAATTGAAACCCATCTCGAAATGGGGGAAAATAGCGCCGCCAGCTCTGCTCCGGCGGCCGACATGACCGCCGCGGAGGGCGGCGGAAATGGTGGTGGTGGGTGGAGCTGTCTCCAAGCTCTGTCCGGTGTGTATGTTGACCCTCCGACTAAGCAGAATTCTCCGACGACGCTCAGCCGGAGGAGCCTTGAAATGTGCACCGAGAGCTTGGGGAGCGAGACCGGCAGCGACGGCAGCGAGACCAGCGGCGACGAGAGAATGTCTCTGCTTCTGTTGGACGAAACAGAGGTATCTCCAATGGCTTCCGACGAAACGCCGCAGCCTCGGTTTTCGAGACATTCGAAATTGAGAGCGACAAAGAAACTTGCCAGGCCGAAGTAAACCGCCGCTAAATTCATAACTTTAATTTAAACACGTTTGATAACTATTTTATTTTTTATTTTTTTATTTCTAAAATTAAACTTATACCTACTCTTATTTATGTATTCATTTATTTTGTTATGGCTTAAAAAAATTAGATCAAAATAGTTTTCAAAATCTTATTTTTGTTTTTAAGATGGGGTTAAGAATTCAAAGATAGAAATGGTGAGAAACCAAGCACAATTTTTTAAAATTGAAAATTAAAAAGAAATCATTATCAAACGAAATATAAATAGATAGATTACGACATATTTCTTTATTTATTTACTTTTTTCAAACTCTCCTGAGGGGTGTGAGCTTATAAAACAACACAAAAAACCCAACAATTGACAATCAACGTTAATAAGAGATCAAGAAATGTGCACTTTCTATTCTCATATCTATGTGATTATGTTCGTTTAATCATGTATTCATATTCTTAACGAGCAGCTATCCTCCGCTGCTGTCATCAATGAGTGGGCCAATGGGTGTGAAGGTGAAGCCTTACAGGGAAGAAGGACGGCTGGTGCTGAAAGCAGAGTCGTTGCCATCGGTGAAGCCATGTTTGTTGGTGGAGCGAGGTGACGGGAGGTTGAGGCTACGATTGGCGAACGATCATTGTATCGTCGAGGAAGAGGAGGAAGGGAAGGAGGAGAATAATATAGGGAAGCTTGGGATGGGTAGGAGGTGCAAGTGCAAGGAAGGAGAGGGAGGGAGGAAGGGGTTGCTCAATTGGAAGCCATTTTTGGTGTCCACTTGAAGCTTTTCTGTCTCTATCTTCTCTATCATATTGGCTATGATATTTTATTACTACTTTTTCTTCTCTCTTTTGGGATTTCTATGACTTGTACGTTTGATTTTGCAATATGTTAATGGTAGTTATTATAGTTACTCTTTCTCTCAAACAACTTTTAAAAAAGGTTGTTGCCATTGTACTACTATTTGGAAGTTATGAAATCAATTTGAAAAATTGCTTCCAAAAATAGGGGGTGTGGAGATTTGAACCTCTGATCTTACAAGAAATTATTATTATTTACTGTTGAATTATACTTATACTAGCATAGAAAAGATTAAGATTATCATTGTAATCATTACGACTTTCGTTTTTTTTATTTAGATTATATATGATTATAATCGTGCGTTTATTTAAACTATATAGATGGAAATTTTTCAAAGAGTTTGAAATATTTTGTGGCTTAACCATATATGTTGACAAAGATAACTCAATTAATAAAGACGAATTGATTTATAATGTGTCTCCCATTTGTAATTTACTTCGTCATAAAAATAAATAAGTCTTGGAATATAAAAGTGCCCGATAGGTCCTTTAAACTTCATATTTATATCTAACAAATATCTGAATTTTCAATTTTATGTGTCTTTATTCAACATTGATTATAGAATTCATTATATTTATATACCAGACACAAGACTGAGTGTGGAACCTTATTAGACACAACACTAAAAATTAAGGAAATAAACTTGTAATTTAGCTAGAAACGTATTTAAATCAGTAACTATGATTATATAATATTTATAGATACAAGAGCCTCGATAAAGAAAAGGATTAAGATCAATCTTACTTTAACTTACATACACTTATGTTGAGGGTGTTGTCTCATGAAAATTAGGATCTTTGAATTAGTCGACTTAGTTAGTTGATTGAGAGACAACGACAAAGATGACAGTTTCATACCAAGAAAATTACCTTAAACACATGAACTATATGTCAAATGGTGGCATGTTGCCCTTGTCCTAAAACTCTCTATAAACTAAAAATTTTGAAAAAGGTTCACAATATTGGATCCTTGATTGGAATGTTGAAGGAAATAAAGTGAAGTGGAAGGGCCAAGTTGTGAGGAACTAAAAGGACTAAAGAGAGAGGACATAGAGAGTGCATGCCCTGCTAAATTTCATATGGGTGTAGGACCCTATTGAGAGAGACCAAATTGGGACTGAGTGATCTCTGATCTCCCCTATCATCATCTATGTGCTTTAGGGTTTCTAAGTCCTTACATGATATCACCTAATAGGATCCACATTCTCTCTTCACCATCAAAATCGAATTGAAAAACTCCGTTGTTTTCCATACGAGGTTGATCGTCTCAACTCGGAACAGAGAAGGGACTTTTCTAAAAAGGCTAAGTAATCTTTGCGAAACAAAAATTTAGACCGAGTTAAAAGTTTGTTTTTGTTGATGTATCTCGACTCAAACTGAAGCAATGAATTCATGAAACAAATACTAGATTACGTCATCACTTTTGAAAAAAGTAATAAAGAAAACAGTAAATTAATTCTCTATGTTCGTCAGCCTAGGCAATGAGCCCCAGTTATAGGAATCCACTACAATATAATTCACTCAAAATGAAGAGATTTTTTTTAATAAAGGGTTGACGACCCTTGAATGTGCAACCCTTTAGATTTGCCACTTGCTCAAAATATCAACTCATAATCTTAACACAGGCCATTAGAGCATAAACCACACTTACATATAGGGGTTAAAATAAGGGATCGAGCCATGCAACAAACTTCAAACGAAACGTGTTCGAGTGAGTCCATAATGAGATCAAATTTGACATAGGATTAGAGTTTTTTTTTTCCTTTCCATGGGAAAAATTTATAGGGGTTAAAATAAGGGATCGGGCCATGCAACAAACTTCAAACGAAACGTGTTCGAGTGAGTTCATAATGAGATCAAATTGACATAGGATTAGAGTTTTTTTTTTCCCTTTCCATGGGAAAGATTGGGAAAGAATAATGTGGTTGGTTAGGGTGGGTAACATTTTTTGGAAGGGCATAGGATGTGGGAAGAGAGGGTTGTCCAATCATGGAGGTGCCCATAGAGTGAAGGGTACAACTTTTTTGGGGAGTGGTTTCTTGGATAGGGAAAGGGGAAGAAGATGTCAACTAAAGCATATATATGTTGCATCATTGTGTCCCTCACATCATGTGCTTCAAGAATTAACTTCATTTCATATCTATATATATGTTTCTTTTTTGTGTGAGAAAGGACCCATTTTATCTCACCAAATCCTCACCCCATTAAGCAAAAATATTTAAATGTCACATAAAGTTCTTGTTTGGCAATGTACTATGTACAAGTGAATTATATGTAGTTTAGGTTTTGAATTAAAGTGTGAATATGTAATGAATTTTTTTTTATGACCTGCCATCGATATAGTTAATTAACTTTTTATCCCTATAGTGGGGTGAATACAA
>NW_019104553.1:678357-706605 GCF_001995035.1 Momordica charantia | reverse complement strand
TTCAATATCGTGGAATTGAATTTAAACTTTGATACGTTGTAAATTTTAACTAAAACTTGAATGACAGCAATTTTTACCTTTTGATGCGATTTTGTTTGGAGAATCATGCGAGAAATTGTGAGTTTTAATCGATTTAATTGATTTATTCAATGACGCTGACATCTATCAAATTTAATTTTAGGCAAAACTTGATTTTTATTTTTAATTAATGGGAACCGAAAAGTTTATAAGTCTAAGGTTAGGATAATTAATTGGAGAATATCTAATAAGACCTTTGTTGGAGGTGAATTATCACTTGTCACGTGTCGACATTATAGATCATCAATCACTATGATGATTAGAAGAACCAAATGAATCTTTTCATTTTGATAAGCCACTCGCTTGTGGAAGTCGAGTCGATAACTACACATTTCACCTTCTCACCGACCTTTGTCAAGTATGATCTGACCTTGAAGAGTATCTACAAGCGCAAAGTCAACAGACACGTTCTCCAACAAGGTGTCACAGTTCTGGAGCTGTTGAGAGTTATTGGAGCACTGTCAGAAGTCTTGTCGAGAGTTCACCTTTATAAATGGAGATCACATCTCTCACATAAGGTACGCGAAACTATATTATCTATCGAGTGTATATTAAAATGTGTACTAATTTGAGCGTCGAAAGGCTAATTCTATTTTGTTGTACGTCAGTGTACCTAATTCAAGCTTTACGATCAAACTTGATCGTTTTCGTGATCAAACAACCTCAATATCTTCTTCAAAATCAATAGTTGAATTTCTCGTACCTTAATTCGATGAACTAACGAAAATAGATGACGTTGACGGTAATAAAATTAAAAGTTGATGGTAAAAACGTATATATATTTTTGACACCAGTGGCTCTGGTAAATGGTGATGATAGTGAGGGACTAATGCTTTTCTTTATTATTTTTTTAGCATAAGAAAAGTGTCAAAGTTTAAAATGAGTAGTGAATTATGTATGCCTATTGAGATGATCGGAGATATTAATGTTATTTTATTCTTTCTTATGCATTGTTTATTGTCTATAGGTTTTTTGAAATATATAATTGTTAGGTTATTTTTATTGTTTATTGTTTTTTAAAATCCTGTATAAATTTTAGAAACACCAAAGTTAAAACTTTTTTTTTTTGCGGTTAAACATGGATTAAAACATTATTTTACTATTCTTCACTTATAAAACATATAAAAAAATATCATGACATAAAATTTAAATATTTCATTTAATTTTTCTCATAAAATTGTTATTTAGATCTTTAGAAAACCAGAAACAATAAATGGTTATACAAAATGTTCTAAACTAATGATAATAATAAACAATTGTTTTTTATTCTTTTAAATAAAACGAATAAAAAAAACAAAACTATTCAAGATTCAACTCCTATTAATAAAAGTTAACAAGTTGTAATTCTAACTTTAATTTATAAGTTCAACTAATATATACTATCAAATAAAAGTCATGCTTGACGACATGTTATTTATGTTTATATTAATGTTCGTGCTTCACATCATGTTAAATAAATATTCCATATTCATATTATAGTGATGATGTATTACAAGCTTCATAATACATTTATGTCCTAACTAATATTGGAGCACTTGACCCCATTACTAAAGTTTAGGTATGAGTTTGTAATGTATGAAGATGCTTTCTCTTACGTTTTTTAATTCAAATTCTCACCTCAAATTTCAGGGTCCGTTTGGTGACATTTTTATTTATTGTTTATCGTTTATATATTTTAACGTATAAAAATATATATGTGTTAAGTAATTGTTTTTTATTTATGGATTTTTTTAACCAAAAAAGAAAAAAAAAGTAATTTTTGTTTATATAACTAATTCACTTTTAACTCGATTATTAAAAAAATATACGTTATATTGGATTTTTAATATTTATTACTTATTATATAAGTAATTAATATAATTTGATATGATTTAAGTTTCGTATTATAATTGGAATGTATTTAGTTTAGATATTATTTGACTTAGATGTCTTATTAAGATTGTATTATTACAAATAGGATGATAGGGAATCCAATTCAATAAAATTATATTTTGTTATTAATTATTATGTTCATATTATTTCCTCTCTAAAATTTGCCAGTAACAAGCGATAAGTCCTGAGCCTCGATTGGTTAAGACATCATAAGACACTGAATTCAAATCCACTCACATATTATACTAAAAAAAACAAGTGATAAAACAATGTTTTTATTAAGGTTTTTGAAAAAAAAAATGAACAATAACAATAACAAGCGATCCAGAAAGGTATCAGTTTTTTTTTTAATTTTACTATGGATGAGAAAGCTCGATTGTCGATTGAAAAGAGTATGCTGGGATGTTAGTTTCGGAAATGGAGTTTACGCTAAATTTGAGTTTCATCTTCTGTTGTGGGGTGTGCTTGTTTCTGTGTTGTTTGCCCTCTTTATTGTCTTCTCCCGGCCTCCATTGTTCTTAGTTTTTTTCATCCTTCCTAATAAAACAAATAGTTTGAAGGTTTTAGGGCATAGACATTTCGATCGATCTGCTTCTTAGATTGTCCGTTCATGTTTTTAATTTTCCTGTTCGATTGATTAAATTTGTGGGCGTGGTACTATTTTCTTTTTTTTTTTCTGGTCTTTTTTCACCTCATGTGAAATATTTTACTTTATTGTCCTTATACTTGCTCCTAGGAGTTCAAAATACCCGACGATGAAGCACCCAACCCGGTTGGATTGGAATAAACCTTGGGTTGGGTCGTTCTAGGGTTAARCCTTAAAATTTCCGGGTTGACCCGACCCAATAATACTTTATTTTTATTTTTTTAATATATATAATATATATATAAATTATATATATATATATATATTAAATCTAACCAAAACCTAACGTGCCACCTCCCTCCCCCCGTTTCTCTCCCTTCCTCCCCCCTCCCACTTTCTCTCTCTTCTCCCCCACTCCTCTCATCTCCCCCTCTGTTTTCCTCCCTCCATCCCATTCCTTTCATCTCCCTATCGTTCTCGTTGGTCTTTCCCTCCCCTCTTCTTCTTCCATTGATCTCTTCTCTAGTTTCCCCTCCTTTCTCCTCCCCTCATCCTGTGTACTCTTTCTCATTTTCATCCTCTTCTGATGATGGCGGTTGGGATAGTAAACAGTGAATAGTTTTCTCTACAATGAACCATCGATTTCTACAGATTTCAACTGAATCCTCTTTGGTTTGACTGCTTTATTTATCTCGTCTCAACCCGACGATCCAACCCGACCCAACCCAAAAATTTAAAGGTTGGGTTGACCTTCTTGATCTACCCAACTCGAAAATTTGGGTTGGTCCAAAAACTCTCCTAACCCGATCCAACTCAACCCGTGAACACCCCTACTTGCTCCGGAGTGTTTTTTTGGGTCTATTATATTTAAAGACATGTTCATATTGTGGTTATAACTTGCTATTCTTTGCGTAAACCATTGCCAAGCAGGTCGAACTCCCACCATGGACAGATATAGTGAAGACTGCGAGATTCAAAGAGCTTGCCCCTTATGATCCTGATTGGTATTACGTGAGAGCTGGTTAGTCCCCCTATTTTCCCCTTTTTGATTTCTTTATATTCATATGATATAAATAAAATCAACTTAAATTAATTACAGCCATTATGTGTGTTGTGTTTGTGCTGCTCTGTTGATCACTTTTTCAAACTTAATTAGCATCCATGGCAAGGAAGATCCCTACAGTTTTAAAAAAATCAATTTAGTCTGTTATATGTTTGACATTTTTTTCTTAATTTAGTCAATTATAGGTTAAATGTTAAAATTAGTCTGTGATAAATTTACATAGCATAATGACAAAAATTTAGTAGATAAAAAATGTATTTATTTTGTTATCCTTTTTGGTACGACAATGAGAGGGGAGATTTGAACCACAAATTTTTTCTTCTAAAAATTTTTATTAATGAGTGGAGTTATGCTTATATGGATCTTTTTATCTATTTACTTATTTTAAAGAAAAAATAGTTATTTAAGAGAATAAAACTCCAAATTTATACAAATTTTAAAAAAATTCGGAGGAGGAATTATAAAATTCACTACTTTTTTCTGAATTTACATTTAAGTTTATATTTCAATTCACAGTGGTGTAAGTTTATCGTAGGGGATTAAATTGAAAAATTGGACTAAATTGGAAATTTAAAAAAGAAGAATTAATTTGAAAAAAAAAGAACCAAAATACATATTAATTTATACTCGCCGCTGCGAGTCATTTCAGAAATTGGTAACCACGAATCCACGATGCTCCGCTCCCTGCGGACATCTCTGGCTACGGCCGCCCGCCGATTTTCCGGGGAAGCCTTCATGGCGGCGGTCGAGAACACGGCAATAGAAGGCGGCTCCGGCAGCTCCGGTGGAGGCGGCGGTCGAGACACGCTCGGGCGAAGACTCATGAGCCTCGCTTTCCCCAAGCGTAGCGCCGTGATTGCCATTCGCAAATGGCAAGAAGAAGGCCACACTGTCCGCAAATACGAGCTCAATCGCATCGTCCGGGAACTCCGCAAGCTCAAGCGCTACAAGCACGCACTCGAGGTATTCGATTTCAATCTTTCCTTATTTTGTTGAATTCATGTATTGTAATGAATGTGGGAGATAGCGTGTTATACTGATTTTTTGAGCTGGAGGAGCTCGTCTTCTACTTGAGCTGTGAGTGAGTTTAATATCCACCTGAATGAGTTGGAGTCAATTCAGTATCAGTTTATGTTTTTGAATAGTTCATCAAATCTAGCTTATGTTTTACTTGGTTTAAATCTCGAGCAAGTGGACAAGTTTAGCTTAATCATTTATAATAGGGATTTATTATGAGTTATTATGTAAGAATTAGAGCCATTTGATAGTGATTTTTGATTTTAAGAATCATGCCAATTTGTTAAATGTTGCTGGGGGAATGCAAACAAAGTCCAACCTTGGTTAGAGAAGGAAGTGATTCATGGTATATAAGAGAGGACAATTTATGAGACATTTTAGGTGAAACCAAAAGTAACGCCGTGAGGGCTATGCTCAAAGCGAACAATATCATAGAGATACTTGAGGTACCTGGGTTACTATTGTCTTTTAACATTAAACTTCAACTAGTTGCAGTGAAACCACTCCCTCTCCTTTATTGCAGTGTGCCAAGGAGAAAATTCTAGTCAACTAAAATGCGAGCCTTATCAAGAGTCGAGATTAGCTTTTATGTTAGGCGCTGAGTTGGATTCCATAGAAGGTTTAGTTTTTGGATTGTGTTACCTCAGTTGAGAAGTTCCCTATATTAGAAAGAATTCAGGTTGACTTACCGGTTATTATTATTGTTTCTTACCAAAAAGAAAAAAAACTTACTGGTTAATATTATTATTATTTTTTATATAAGAGATTTACTGGTTATTAACATCTACGTGAGCATGTATAGAAAAGGAATAAGAAGTGTCGAATTAAATAAATTGACTTACTCATTTTTCATTGAGCGAGGGACAACAGGAAAGTAGGTCTCATATATTGTGGTTGTAATTATTAGAAGTGATTTTATGGATGTTAATATGGTCCACATTAATTATTGGCAGAGGGAGGGCTAACATGCCTTTAGTTTATCCATGCCTTTAGTTTATCTTTTAAGAGCTCTCTGTTGTTAGAGGAGTTTCATGAGTGTAATATATCGCAGGATTACCTTGTGGCACGACCTCATAATGATCCTACTTCGAGAAAACTACAACGTAATAAGTATGTAAGTTTGATGAAATTAGTCGAGGTGCATACAAGCATGCTTAAACATTTGCGGATATGAAACAAAATAATAAGTACATAGGTGCATGGGACAGCTAGCACCCTCGCTAGAAGGAAAGAAGGGCTGGTCTTGACATGAGTTCATGTTCATAATTTTTTAAAAAGGAATTCAGTTAATATATGTCTCCTTTCTAGTGAATACTTTACATTATTTCCTATAAGAAAACATCTCTGACCTGCCCCCATTTTACTTCTTGTTTATAACCTCAGAATCACCATGCACCATGTAACTTATATGATCTGAAAGTGGTCTTGAATAATCTTGAACACTTCGCCCTGCAGATATGTGAATGGACGACATCACAGAAAGATATGAAGTTGCTACCAGGTGATTATGCAGTTCACCTGGATTTGATTGCAAAAATCCGTGGCCTGAATAGCGCAGAGAAGTTTTTCGAGGATCTCCCTGATAAAATGAGAGGCCAATCTGCCTGTACAGCTCTTCTTCATGTGTATGTGCAAAACAATCTATCAGACAAAGCTGAGGCTTTAATGGAGAAAATGTCTGAATGTGGTTTCTTAAAAAGTCCTCTTTCTTTCAACCACATGCTATCCCTTCACATCTCAAACAAGCAACTAGACAAGGTTCCCGCTCTGATTCAAGATTTACAGAAGAACACTAAACCAGATGTGGTAACATACAATCTTTTGTTGAATGTTTGTACTTTGCAAAATGATGTTGAAGCTGCTGAAAACATTCTCCTCGAGATGAAGAAGATGAAAATCGAACGAGACTGGGTAACATTAAGCACATTAACTAATCTGTATTCCAAAAAGCAACTTACTGAAAAAGCAGCATCTACTTTGAAGGAGATGGAGAAAATGGCATCTAAAAGAAATAGAATCACATTTTCCTCTCTTCTTAGCCTATACACCAATTTGGGGGATAAGGATGGAGCTTGGAGGATATGGAAAAAGATGAAGACGTCGTTCCGAAAGATGAGTGATAGTGAGTATACTTGCATGATATCTTCTGTTGTGAAACTCCACGAGCTCGAGGAGGCCGAGAAACTCTATACTGAATGGGAGTCGGTGTCTGGGACAGGCGATACTCGGGTTCCAAACATACTTCTCGCGGCATATATCAACAATAATCAAATGGAACAAGCCGAGAGTTTCTACAATCGGATGTCGCTAAAAGGAATTGTTCCATCTTACACAACTTGGGAGCTCCTCACGTGGGGTTATTTGAAGGAGAATCAGATGGAGAAAGTGTTACATTTCTTCAAGAATGCTGTTGGCAGTGTGAAGAAATGGAATGCTGATGAGAGATTGGTTAAACAAGTGTGTAAGAAACTTGAGGAGGAGGGTAACATTGAAGGGGCAGAAAAGTTATTGATTGTTCTTAGGAATGCAGGTCATGTGAATACTGAGATTTACAATTCTCTTTTGCGCACTTATGCAAAAGCTGGTAAAATGCCACTCATAGTTGCTGAAAGAATGGAAAAAGATGATGTTAAGTTGGATGAAGAGACCCGTGAGCTTATAAAACTGACCAGCAAGATGTGTGTGAGTGAAGTTTCGAGCACTTTTTACTATGAAACCCGAAAGACCGACCAAACTGACTGAACTAATTGAATTCAATTGGTTTGAAGTATATTTTAGTCTGTCTGAGTTAGGTTAGATTTCTTATGGAATATTTGGCCTATATGTCAGTTTGATGTTGGTGTTGGCAAAATATATGACATGAACCGACCCGAACTGACCCGCTCATTGATACTATTGAGTTTCGGGAATTTTCTCAGCAGGTTGCAGAATCTTGAGAGTTTTTTCTGGTGCAATATCAGTTTGATGTGGTGTTTTAGCTGTCTTCTCAAATGAATCATGAATTTACAATCAGCCCAGCCAAATTCACAAGCTACGTGTGGATGATGCTGCTAGCCACGGTAAGAAGTATTTGACATACATTGATGAGTACTACAGATTAAATTATTTCCAAAGCTCTCCCTAAATGTCGTATTTTGCTCTCAATTACTTGATTGAATATAGGATTTAACTCATTTTTGGTATTAATTAGCTTCCTTACTAGGATCGGATCAGTTAGTTTGAGCATAGTTCGGTGGATAATTACCTATTACCTTTTTAAAGTTTCAAGTTCAATCCTCCAGCTCAACACTTGTTGAGCTAAAAAATACATGCATTATACCATCTAAAGTTTAATGGCATTTTAAACTTCTTAAAATCGTAACATAATTGACACATAAAATTATAAGAAAAATGTAAAAAAAAAAAAAAACTTGGTTAGCTAATATCTTTGAATCACTTGAGGATCCACTGCTTTTGATACTTTGTCCACATATAGAGATCAGATCAATAGACATCCTGTATACAAAATTTTGTATTCTAAGTCACTTTTTCCTGAGGGGGTGTGAGGGCTGAAAGTTTTGTTTTCGATCTGACACGAGAAGTACCAATCTGGAAGCGACTCTTTAGTCCTTATGCTGGAAGTTGAACACTTCTCGAGTGTTCTTGGAGTAAATATAACTTCGGCTTTTTGATTACTAGGATTGTTGTTCTAAAGGAAACGCTTACCAACTTGGTTTTAGGCTAAAGTCTCAAGTCAACGTGCATTTCTAATTCCAATGAGCTAGGGTGCTCTTTTTATAAGTTCTAGTTTTCTTTTGGGATATATTCTTTTAATCTTTTAATTCTATCAATAAAAGGTGTCTTTTGTTCCTTTCAAGAATAAAAAAAGTTGTCCATTCCTAGTTTCATAACTAAGATAGTAGAGATGGAATTTGATAATACATACTGCTTCAAATTGGTCTCGAGTGGATTCCAATTTTTGAGTTAGCACTTGGATTTCTTCAGCTAGTTCTTCAATCTGCACATAAGAAAATAACCGCAAAAATGAACACGGTTTCTTAATGAACTCAAGTTGGCCTGAAGAAGAGTTGAAAAAAAGAATCAGAGGATGGAAATGACTAAACATAACCTTCTTCTGGGATGCTATATACATGCTCTTGTACTTCATATCAGGTGTCGGTACTGTTTCCATCGAGGAGGATTTCTTAATAACCTGTTTTTCACCAATTAATGAGCAAAATCACCCAACCTAATAATGTAACAGAAAAAAATGATAGGCACTTGTACCTCAGCCTTTATTGAGTTTAAGGAATGGCCATGTGCTTCGAGTAGTTTCACAATGTAGTCGATTTTCCCTTCCAAGTTTTTGTCCCCGAACATGTACTCAGGCAAGCCATTCTCTTGGTCAAGAGGTGGGCAACTCATCTTCTCCATCACTAAGAGTTATCTCTTCAACGACGCTCTGTTGTATATTGAGGCATCGAGGTGTTGAATTTTGAATACATTCAGATCGACGGACAGAAAACTTATTCACTTTCCATTTGGAAGAACTTCTACTAGCTAATGATGATTGTACCTTCTTCAAGGATGGATTGCTACCTTCTGGTTTTTCAGAGGCTGTCATTGTGGTTTCATGTGCTGCTTCCGTGCTCTGCAAAAACGAGTGATATTTTTGGTCTTTGATTTTGCAGCACCGAAGGAGGAGAGATGGATTCTAAACTTACAATTCAGTCTACTACTTCTAACCAATTAAAAAAATATGAACTCATTGAACTTAAAAAAAAAAAAGAACGAAATTTTAATCAACAAAAGAACATAAACGGATTCCACATCGACAAGGCCCAACCAACTCAGTGACTACAAAAGTAAAATTATAGAAAAGATCCCCAGGTTTTGGTAGCAAGGGAAAAAAAGGATAATTACAAAAAACAATAATGAGGAACTCAAAGAGAGGCATTAAAAGAAAAAGGGAAGTATGAACATTAAAGAGAAAACTATGATATGCTTCATTCCTCTGTTAATATACCATAAACAGAGACAGCAATAATGCATTAATGGCAAAATAATAATAAGAAAAAAAACAGAGAGAGAGAGAATAAGATCTACCACACTAGCATCAGATGAATATGAAAGTCAAATGAAACCAACCAAAGGAAAAGTCGAGTACAATTTGATTCAATCCTTTGTTAATATGATGAAAATTAAACACCCTGTCATAAATGTTAAAAAGAAAAACAAGAGTACGATTCATTCCCCTGTTAATATTCTAACAGTGATTTTGGGAAGTTTATATGGAGTTTAGTTTATATCAGATATATCCGAGGGTTATAGTTGGAGAGTGAGTTGCTAATAGTGATTTTATGAGGTTTATATGGAAAAAACTCACAAAGTTCTCGACATAATTTTCAACCTACCATGTCCCTTAAATCAAGAAATCAATCTTAGTATGGGACCCACATTAATTAAAAGATTATGATAATATTTTATGGAATTAAATCTTTTTATATTTAAAAAACGAATAACTATAATAAATGATAAATGCAATAAATAAGGGTAAAATTGAAATTAAAATAAAATTGTACATACAGAAATCTAAAAGTGTAAAATTAAAAAAAATTTAGACATTTGTGTAAATAAGTTTCTAAAATAGCCCTCCGAAGACATTATCTTTTTATGAGAAATATACACTTCAATGGGCAACTTGATAATTTATTATAGATTTCATCCTAAATGGGCTAGTTTTAGACAAATTAAGTGTAAAGTTTCAATAGTTAACCCATTTTTGCAATTAAAATCTCCAAATGGGGTACTGATGTACTTAACCAAAAAAAAGAAGAAGAAGAAGAAGCCCAAATCCAATGTTGAAAGAGAAGACATAAGCCCAATAAGAGGTTTGGATTTATTGCCCAACACTAGCACTACTATCATATATTCATTGGGCTTTCAGGCCCAACATTAGGCTCTTGAGTGGTCTATGGTCCAAATTCATTATCTAGATTTTAGTTACTCTGAAACTATAAGTTCACTTGTGTCTCACATGGAAAAGAGTATGTCCAATGAGGTTATAATTAGTATGATTATAGGTCTTAGTAGTTTTATGTATCTCAAAAAAAAAAAAAAAATTGTCTCAGGAGTTTTATGAACTTAGCTCTTCAATTCCAATAAAATATCGGTAATCAGTATTCACGACTGTAACTTTGTCAAGTATATATTGTCCTTCAATAAGCATAAACAGTACAAGAACATATATTTTAAGAGACATCAAAAAATTATTGTCGCTGAAAACCATTTTTTGTTACTGAGAGTATTTACGACATGTAGGGATTTGTCGATGAATAACTTATCAGTTGCACCTGTATGTCACGCCTATAATTATTTTTAGCCTCTTAACATTTATCTATAGTTCTTTCTTCGAACACGACAAATTTTAATTCATAGTGTTCCTCACATTGTGAACAAAACACACACAAATGTTTGTGAAAAGGGAGCCTCCTTAGTTGATGTTGTTATATAGTGAATCTAGGAGAGGGAACAACTTATATTAAAAGATTGATTTTGGAAGAAATTTTGATGAGAAATTGAGGGTGAATTCCCCTTTTAGGAGACAGCACCACAACAACCCTAAATTTACTCATTTTGCTTGGATTTTATAGCATTGGGATATGTATAATCACCAAATAGTACCCAAAAAAAAAAAATGCTCTTGGATTCAAATATGGCCTTATTTGCAAAATGCAATAAGAGAGAGACACTTGGCCATTTGTTGGACAAAACAATAGAGATGAAAAAGGGAAGGATTTGAAATGTTGGAAAATTTGGGAGCTTAGTGAATGTAGTGTCGTGTTCTCTCTTTTTAAGAACAATTTAGGTGTGATTTGTGAGTATGTTTCATTGTTCGACTATTTTTGGCATTGACTTTGCACTGCTTAAAAAGTTGAGCGTTTATCTCTTTCTTACCTCTTAGAGGATATAAATGATCTTTAGTTTTGGCAAAACACTAATGTGATTGTTGTTTGATTTTTGTGTTGTCTGAGAGAGAGGGCATTTGAAGGGCATTAAAGGAAGAGCAATAAACTTTGAAGTTTTTAGTAGGAAAGGAAACAAGTAGAAATGTGGGCATGCATGACTCCTTCAAATGCCCTCTATATTGACATTTTTTAGGTCAAATAAGCTGTGTACATTAGTGACACACTTAGACAACTAATTCACAAAGGCCAAGAAAGGGATTTTATTTTCGTCAATTTGAACTCGTTTGGTAAGATTTTTGTTTCTTGATGTTTTGTTTTTAGTTTTTCAGAAATTTAAAAGTTTTTTAACGATTTTTGTTTTTTATTTCTCATTTTTAAGAAACGTTCTTAAAATCGTGTAGAAACTTTGAAAACAACAAAATCAAGTTTCTCGCTTCTTGTTCCAACTTTCAGTTTCCAGTTTCTTTCTAAAATATAAATAAGAGCGTTATTTTTATCATTATTGACTTATAATTATAAAATGTATAATAAATATTTAAAAAATTAATATAACATTAAAATTTTGATTATTTAATTTTAAAAAATAAAATTTCATATACAAAATTTAGATCTTTTAATTTAAAATTTTAGAAAATGAGAAACAATAAATAGTTACCAAACATATTGTTTCTGTTCGTTTTTTTCAATAAAAACTAAAAACAATAAACACGCATATCAAATGCTACTTTATTTTTAGTTATTAAAAAAAGTGGAAACAAGAAAAAAAAATTATCAAATAGGTCCTAGAAATTTAATTATTTGTAAACTGTATGGACTTTACCCCGTGCAATAGTATGATATTGTTTACCTTCACGCTTTTGCTTATGGATTCATCTAAAAGGTCTCATACCAATAGAGATAATTGTGTCTCAAAATCAATCTCTCCCCTGACTTTGTTTGCATTTCCCTTACAAACCCAACATATAAATCCTCTATTTATTATGTCAGGTTAAAATTAGAAAATTTATGACGACATTACAATTTTAATTCTTAAATTTTTTTACAGATTTTCAAATAAGTCTATGGACTTTTCAAAATATCACATAAAATTTCTAAATTAAAAAACGTCTTTTAAGTTTTTGAACTTTCAATTGTGTGTCCAATGAATTTTTTAACTTTATAAATATCTAATAAGTCTCACGAATTTATTAGACTTAAAGTTAAAAGTTCATGAACCTATTAGACACACCTGTTTGATCATGAAAATGATCAAGTTCGAAATCTGCGAAGCTCGAATAAGAATGTCGAAGTCCAAAGTATTTGCAAGACAGGTTTAGCACTCCAACGAGCAAGTTAGTACTTAATCTGATCTATAGCTCAAAGTGAGAATAGTTTTGCATATAAAGATGAACTCCGACAGACCTTCGCACTTTTAACAGCTCTCCGCCATTCGTGGAAACGCGACATGTTGTCGGGGAACATCTTCGTTGTTTTCATGCTTGCCAGTGTTCTTCGAAGTTAGCTCATACCTCTATTAGGTTGACCAAAAGGCAAAATGGTGATCGGCTCAGCGATAATGCACAGAGCTATCAACACTTGTGTTTATCTAAAAGTCCTGGTTGAATTTTTCTATTATCTTAGACATCAAGTCTCCTTAAGCATTTGACACGTGGCAGGCCATAATTGGCCTCCAACAACACTATTGAAAAGTTCATGAACGTGCTAGATACAAAATTCAAAGTCATTAACTTATTTGACACATCGAAAATTAAAAAATTTAATTAAGTATACTTATAAGATACAACATACAAAATTTAGGAACCAAACTTATAAACCAAACTTATAATCAAATAGTCATGTCATGTCACCATTTCAAAAATGATGTTAGGTCAGAAATCAAGATAATTCAAAATTCGTAAATATATTTGAAACCTCTTGTAGTTCTAAAAAGTAAATCGAGACACCTGAGGTCATTGTTGGGTAGAAATTGCGTTTTATGTGACTTGAACACAAGATCTCAAGAATATTTCTTGTAATCCCGAATTATCCAAATTATTCTTTAGAGACTTGAATTTCTACCATTTTAATCCCACAATTCGAAAATCGTTTTAAAAAATAAATCTGTCAAATACATGTTCACTGAAGCCATTTAGATTGTCAATCAAATGAGTTCCACCAATCAAATTTGATTAGAAAAAATACTTCAACCCAACTCAACTTGAGAAATAAAGATCCCTACAACAACTTGCCAGTGTCCTCGTTACCACCATGCAATAAAATCATCATGTTGCCTATATTTTCTCTCTCTTACCTTTTTCCTTGTTTAGTTGTTTGTTGTTCACTTTTTGAACATGTAGGAGAGAGAGAGAGAGTAAAAAACTCTTTCATTTCTTCACAATCCCACTTCACATTTTCACCTATAAATTCTCTACTCACCCACTTCTTTCTTCATCTTCAACCTCCCTTCTATTCCCCTCCCCTCCTTCACAAGCCACATATCTTCAATTTCAACAAAATCCCATCTCTTTTTTTCTGTTCTCAGCTCATATAAACTTCAAAGTTTCAATCTTTTTACCCAATTGTTCAAACCCAAATCTCACTTTTTTCCTCTCTCTCTCTCTGTTTTTTTTTTCTTTTGCTCTGTTTTTCCCTCTTGTTTTGGATACACCAAATCGAAATGTCGTCGAGTATCTATCAAGGGTTGCAATCATGTCTGACGGAACCACATGTTCTAAGGCTCAAATTGACTCCCTCAAAATCCAATTCTTCCCGGCCGGCGGCAGCGACGGAGGGAGAAGATTCTGAGCTCTCTGCCGCTCATTTTGATGCACAAATTGAAACCCATCTCGAAATGGGGGAAAATAGCGCCGCCAGCGCTGCTCTGGTGGCCGACATGACCGCCTTGGAGGGCGGCGGGAATGGTGGTGGTGGGTGGAGCTGTCTCCAAGCTCTGTCCGGTGTGTATGTTGACCCTCCGAAGAAGCAGTATTCTCCGACAACGCTCAGCCGGAGGAGCCTTGAAATGTGCACCGAGAGCTTGGGGAGCGAGACCGGCAGTGACGGAAGCGAGACCGGCGGCGACGACAGAACGTCTCTGTTTCTGTTGGACGTAACAGAGGTGTCACCGACTGCTTCCGACAAAAAGCCGCAGCCCCGGTTTTCGAGGCTTTCGAAATTGAGAGCGGCAAAGAAACTTGCCAAGCTGAGGTAAGCCACCCCGAATTCAAAAGTTTAATTTAATCATGTTTGATAACTATTTTCTTTTTTCTTTTTCTTTTATGAAATTAAACTTATCACGGCTATTACTTATCTATTCATTTATTTTGTTATCACTTAAAAAAAGATAGATAATAAAATAGTTTCAAAATCTTATTTTTGATTTTAAAATGTGGTTAAGAATTTAGATGTATTTTAAAAGGTAAGAAATTGGGAGAAAAACAAGCACAATTTTTTTAAAATTGAGAACTAAAAAAAATCATTATCAAACGAAACATAAATAGATGGATTACGACATATTTCTTTATTTATTTATCCTTTTCACACTCTCTCGAGGGTGTGAGCTTAAAAAATAACACAAAAGATCCAACAAGTGACAATCAACATTAATCAGAAATCAAAAAATGTGCACTTCCTACCCTCATACCTATGTGATTATGTTTGTTTAATCATATATTCACATTCTTAACGAGCAGCTATCCTCCGCCACTGACATCAATGAACGGGCCAATGGGTGTGAAGGTGAAGCCTTATAGGGAAGAAGGGCGGTTGGTGCTGAAAGCAGAGTCGTTGCCATCGGTGAAGCCATGTTTTGTGGTGGAGCGGGGCAACGGGAGGTTGAGGCTAAGGTTGGCGAACGAGCATCGTATCGTCGAGGAAGAGGAGGAAGAGAAGGAGGAGAAGAATATAGGGAAGCTTGGGAGGGGTACGAGGTGCAAGTGCAAGGAAGGAGGGGGAGGGAGGAAGGAGTTGCTCAATTGGAAGCCATTTTTGGTGTCCACTTGAAGCTTTTTTTTTCTCTATCTTCTCTATCATCTATATTGGCTATGATACTTTAGTACTACTTTTTCTTTTCTCTTTTGGGATTTCTATGACTTGTACGTTTGATTTTGCAATATGTTAATGGTAGTTATTATAGTTACTCTCTTTCTCTCCAACAACTTTTAAAAAAGGTTGTTGCCATTGTACTACTATTTGGAAGTTATGAAAATCAATTTGAAAAATTACTTCGAAAATATGAATGTAGATTTGAACATTTCACGGGTGTAGATTTGAATCTTTGACCTTATCGAAAGAAGTTATATTCTTTATCGTTTTAATTATACTTATACTAGCATAGAAAAGATTAAGATTATCATTATAATCATCCTGGCTTTTGTATCTTTATTTTTTTTATTATATATGATTATAAACGTTTATTTAAAATATATTTTTAGATGGAAATGTTTCCTCAAACATTAAGACTTAGCTAAATTATAGTAGAGTTACCAAAACCATAAAGAAGAATTTCAAATATTTTGTGGTTTAATTATATATGTTGACAAAGATAACTCAATTAATAAAGACGAATTGATTTATAGCCTCCCATTTGTAATTTATTTCATCATAAAAGTAAATAAGTCTTGGAATATTGAATTTGGACCCTTCCAGGTTTGCTCCTCACTATAGCTGCTTGTGCATATGATATAAAAGTGTCTAATAGGTCTTTTAAACTTCATATTTGTATCTAACAAATTTTTGAATTTTCAATTTTATGTGTCTTTATTCGACATCGATTGTAGAATTCATTATATTAATATACCAGACACAAGATTGAGGACGAAACCTTAAAGTTAATTCATTATATTATATCATTCATATTAATATATCAGTAACTATGTCTATAATATTTATAGACATGAGAGCCCCCGATAAAGGAAAGGAGTAAGATCAATCTCACTCTAACTTACATACACGTACGTTGAGGGTGTTGTCTCATGTACTATATGTCAAGTGGTGGCATGTTACCCTTGTCCTAAAACTCTCAACTAAAAATTTTGAAAAAGGATCACAATATTGGATCCTTGATTGGAATGTTGAAGGAAATAAAGTGGGGTGGAAGGGCCAAGTTGTGAGGAACTAAAGGACTAAAAAGAGAGGACATAGAGAGTACATGCCCTGCTAAATTTCATATGGGTGTAGGACCCTATTGAGAGAGACCAAATTGGGACTGAGTGATCTATGATCTCTGTGCTTTAGGGTTTCTAAGTCCTTACATGATATCACCTAATAGGACCCCCATTCTCTCTTTACCATCAAAATCGAATTGAAGAACTCCATTGTTTTTCATACGAGGTTGATCTTCTCAACTCGGACAGAGAAGGGTTTCTAAAAAAACTAAGTAATCTTTGCGAAACAAAAATTTAGATCGAGTTAAAAGTTTGTTTTTGTTAATCTATCTCGACTCAAACCGAAGAGAGATTTTTAATATTTAATAATGAATTCATGAAACATATACTAGATTACGTCATCACTATTGAAAAAAGTAATAAAGAAGGGGATCCATGAAACAAACTTTAAATGGTAAATTAATTCTCGAGATAGTGCAGTGGCAAGAGCCTTGAGAATTGTGGTATCACCCTACCATGAGATCTTGGGTTCAAACGAGACGTGTTCGAGTGAGTCCATAACGAGATCAAATTTGACATAGGATTAGGGTTTTTTTCCCTTTCCATGAGAATGATTGGGAAAGAATTATGTGGTTGGTTAAGGTGGGTAACATTCTTTGGAGGGGTATAGGATGGGGGAAGAGAGGGTTGTCCAATCATGGAGGTGCCCATAGAGCGAAGGGTATAACTTTTTTGGGGAGTGGTTTCTTGGATAGGGAAAGGGGGAGAAGATGTCAACTAAAGCATATATATGTTGCATCATTGTGTCCCTCACATCATGTGCTTCAAGAATTAACTTCATTTCATATCTATATATATGTTTCTTCGTGCGAGAGAGAGGACCCATTTTATCTCACCAAATCCTCATCCCATTAAGCAAAAATCTTTACATGTCACATAAAGTTCTTGTTTGGCAATGTACTATGCACAAGTGAATTATATGTGGTTTGAGGTTTTGAATTGAAGTGTGAATATGTAATGAAATTTTTTTTAATGACCTGTCATCGGTACAGTTCTTTAACTTTTTATCCTTATAGTGGGAGCGAATACAAGACCTCGTGGTAGGTGATACCACGAGGTCGGTCTCATGCCCTTGTTAATGTGGCTACACCTTGGAGGCAAAATTTGTTATGAAATTGAATAACTATAATCCCAAGTACCTTAAGAGAATAATAAGATCGCTCCCTTTTGGAAATTGGAGAAGCCAATTAAAGACTATTTGGGAGTGTTTCTTGAAATTACGGGTAGATGTAAATATAAGATCTTAAGCAAAAGGTCCATGAGAATTAGTATTTCTTAATTAATTAAGCTCATGACAATGATTGAAGAACAAATCATGATTAAATCCTTGCTTCTGGCTTCATTACCATTTCATATGTTTAAGATCTCTTGTTCATTTCCTTAGTGGTTGTTTCTTTAGAGTTAAGGCATGTAGAGTAAAAACTTTCCATACATTCTCTAGGTGCTTGTTTCTTCATAAACTTAGACATATGAGCTTGATTAAGTTTGAGGATGTCAGGTTGAACTTCAGAATATTAAACATGCACATGTATTTGTTTGGTCCTCAAATGAAAAGACGATGTATTAGATGATGAAAAATGATGTGGCACGTGGACCAATAAGAAGAGAGATCGGTTAACCAACCCATTTTCTTAAGAGTAATTAATACTCAGTATTAGTTTATAGCTCCGCCAAAGATATGGCTCGGTCATATCTTTTGATCTGATCCGAGCTATACCATATCACCACGTGTAACAGCTCTTTAACTGCTATTCAACTCTCAACTCGCCACTATCGTTGAATTCACTCCGTGATTTATGCATCATGCTAAGTGGCTGACTAAGTAGGACTCGCTTCTAAGCGACTATAATATGAGGATTCACTCCTTATGCAGGTATATACAATTCTGATTAGCTCATCTTGAGAGCAATATATATACCTCGAATATTGAGATTGACTTTAGCGTCGAAGTGTCTGCTCTTTCTGCCCAGTGCCTTCCTTCGCACACCCGCACACCTCCTTCCATTATAGTTCGGCCATACTCCCTCATAGATCAATCATGCTCTCTCATAGATGAATTTCCATTTTTTAACTATTATCCAAAGCTAATAAACCCTTGTCTGTCTAACTAATTTTCTCACTAACTTATTTGTCTACCTCTTTTCTTTTACTAGCTTATTTTTTCTCAGATCTCTTTTTATACACACCCTCTAACTAGTCTCTCTTTATATACCATTTCTCTTTTATTATATTAATCTTTCTTCACAAACATGCTTTCTCTCTCTCTATATATATACCTTTTCTTACTAATTATCTCTATATCTCCTCACAAATTCTCTTTAGTTAGTTTTTCTCTAACTTTTCTCTTTTCTTGATTGCAAAACATTCCGTACAAAAAAGGATGAAATTGAAACTTCTAAAAAACTAGGAGAACAAAATTAAACAACGTCACAAATATTAGAGACAAAATTACCCATTAAAAAATGTCTATATACTTTGTGTTTTAATAACTCGTTTTCTACACATTTATAGATTGATTTAGGTTAAGGAAAGGTGTATATTATTATTGAAGCCACTCTTTTTGGAAAGTTGTGATTCTTATATAGTACAAGATTCCCCTTTGGATTATTTGGCCAAAGCTTTTAGCTTTACAATATGGCCTTTAGTTTGTGTGGCAATAGTTTGGGACACCTCTTAAATGGTTTTGACCATTGGCAACACTTGGACAAAATTTTTTAATTGCAATTGGATTATCATTTTCATATATATTCTTTGGATTTTGACCTACATTTTCCATACTCATCTCATTATTGGTTTATAATTCTATAGATATGTCCTTTGTGTATTATCCAAAACCTTCGTTCTTATTTATTTTTTATAAGAAAAAAAAATCTTAATGTTTGTATAATATATATTTAAAATCTTAGTCAAATCATGACAACTAAAGAGGTTAGTTTTCCTATAAACTAAATTTTTGGTTTAAAAAGTTTTAGAAGAAAATATATATAATAATTTGATTTGTAGACATGAAAAGCATAAGAACTCGACCATAATTCCTCTCGAATCAGAAGAAAAAAAGGGGTAGTTCCTGTAATTTGTTGAACTATTACGATTGTGTCTATATACATCTCAAACAATATTAATTAGAAGTTTTGACTACGTTTATTCTAGATTTGTATAATGATTCTAGGTTGTTCTTAACGTAAATAGTTAAATTATTATGTGGAGCGTATACAATGAATCAAAAATATTGACTGCTTTGACATAACATGGCAAGTCGATATCAGACGAGTCCGCCCGAGAAATAAAACAAAAACGTGAGAAGATAAGAATTAAAAATGGAGGCAGAAAGCCAACTTTTGTTGAGTTTCTACACACATGAGATCTTATGGCTTCCCTTACCCCTTCCCATCAAACTAATAGCAAAATCCCACCACATGCACAATATATAAATCAAAGCCAATGCTTTCAATTTTATTCTCAATCTCTGTGATTCTAATGGCCAAGTTGTCCTTGTCTTATTTACAATTTGTATTATACTTGAGAAGGCATCACCACAAATACAAAGGAATCCATGCGTGTAGGAGAGAGACGAGTATTATTAGATATAGGTTCGAAATCTATCTACCATTGGTAGTCGTTCAATATAGATTTGAAATACAGTTTTCAATTCATCTTTGTCTCTTATATCTATTGATGCAGGGTTTCGCCGAGTTACCACAAATCGGCCATGTGTCAATCGGGGGCGAGCTACCGAGGTGTGACCTCAAGACAAGAGGGACATGCAAAAAGAACAAACAATGTGACGCTCAAGTTACAGTGAACACAAGCTGTAGTAAGTCATTTTCGGAGCAGAATTGCGTACCTGCATTATGAGGTGGAGTGTTCTTTTTATAGGTAGGTGGAGGGACAAGGTCGTTGGAACCACTCCAACCAGCCGATGGTTATGACTGTCGGGCCCTCAGGTCGATTGTTGGGGATTTCCACCTCTGTTTATCCCGAACCGAGTAAATGAGTACACGTGTCAGTGTCAATTTTACCTTTGACAATATCCAACAGTGTAAAATTGTCAGTCACACTATTTTAGCTTTACACTATTTTAGCTTTTTCCTCGAGTAATTTCTTAAGGGTGAGAGAGAAAATAGTAAAGAGATTAGCTGACGGGGAGAGGGAAGCAAAGAGAGAGACCTTTGAAGTTTTATGTGGTGTGTTTTGTGTCATAGTATTGTCCTACGTGGTGAAGCTTTAATGTTCTCCACATCTTATGTGTACCGTTTTGTGGGGATCCATGTCATCGACCTAATCCAAGTTTCTCTTTATTTTTCACTCATTTTTGTTTAATTTCTCTACACAAATATCAATCCATTGAAAAATGTCTCTACGTAAGAGAGTGACCCAAAGTTCTGGAAGAAGAAAATATGTTAAGAGTGTGCAATTAAAATTTTCACTAGGACGATGCAAAATTCAGATAATCCAAAATAAAGGGTTCATTTCGATTATTGAGATCTCGTTTCATAACATTTTTTATTTTTTATTTTTTATTCTTTTAATTAAAAATTTACCATCACTACTTTCATCCATATATTCCTTTATTTTGTTATCAATTTTTTAAAAATGTTCACAAAATTTAAGCCAAAATTCAAAAAAATTAAAAGACAAAATAATTTTCCAAAACTTGTTTTTTTGCTAAAATTTGACTAAGAATTTAGATGTATTCTGAATAAAAGGAAAAATATATTAAAAAAATGTGAAAAATAAGCATAACTTTTTAAAACATAAAATTAAAAACAAAATCGTTATCGGACCATAATATTCCAACTCTGTGTTCGTTTTTTTTTCTCCTTTCCTTCAGAATCAAAGTTCTTTTCTTCTTGCAATTATCAGCTTTTCGTTACATCTGATTCGTGTGAAGTTTTTCTCTTTTGTATATACTCTCTCTTAAAATCATACGAATTACAAAAGAAAATATATATATTATAATATAATCGGAGAATCCAAAATTTGAGTATGAAAATCGTAGGCGTTGGTTGAAAATTATAGGCAAGGCGCTAAATAACTATCATAGATGGTTCCTTAGTCTAAAATGATAGGATAAATTTTAAGGAAATTGACTCAAACTTCATGATGGCTACCTATCTGTAAGAATTAAGTCTTATATGTGAACAAGAATACGACACAGCAAATTATATTGGTTCATCACTAAGGACAAAGGGGTACCGTGTGGAGCCCCCTTCTATCGAGCGTCCAGATAGAACACTTGCTACACGGACCACACTACCAATCAATCTACCCCGACTTGATAGGGCACATGTCTTGCTCGTCCGCTTTGGCATAGCCCTCACGGCTTTGCTTTTTGTTTTAGCCAAAAGGCCTCATACCAATGGATCACCCATTTCTCTAACCAATGTGGGACTTTGTTTGCGCTCTTTACAAATCCAACAATAAGGTCAAGCAACTACCCCGTGAGATTAATCGAGGTGCGCGTAAGTTTGTAATCACTCTCGTTACGGATATTACCAAATGTTATAAGTTGTACGGATATCACTCTCGTTTTCACTTATTCATGTGAGCATTCAGAGTCATATTCATACTAATAGCAATATCTATAAAAGTGTAATTAGTTTGGAAAAAGGAAAATAAATTAATATTGTAAATGGTAATAGACTTGAAAATATAGCTTGGTTGAATAAAATTACCAAATGAACAAGGCTAATTTTATATCGGCTAAGTGGAAGATAAATCATAGCCGTCCATGTTCCCCACCTATCAGACAAAATTACCCAGATTTGGGGATATGCAGATCCGACGGTTGACATTCGGACAATTAGTGGTCTGACATGGAGAGTTACCTAATAACCATATCTTGCTTTTAACTATCATTAGAAATTTGATGTGTTTTTTTTAATAAACATGTGTGGACGGGGATCGAACTCACAACCTATTAGTAAGAGATATAGGTTAATTACCGTTGAACTATGCTCACTTTGACATTGACGATCTTTAATTTATAAAAAATTAGAAAAATTATCTCTTTTTCCATTTCTCTCTCAAACCTCTCAAAACTTTAATAGTGCTCAATAAAATATAAGTGTTGACCAACCAGCATCAAAGTATTGTTCCTACAAAATTAGCAGTGAAAACCAACAATACAAATATTGGATGTCCCTAAAACCGGGGATTTTGAAAAACTGAAGGTATTTTCAAAGTAAATTGAAAAAACCGGGTGAGTTTTGAAGTATACGCATTTGACTTTTTTATATGAAGAGAAGAGACGCATTCAGCGTTCCGTTACAGACCTTCAGACGGTATAACGGGCCTTGACGGCCGGACGACATACGGCGTAATGGGTCCGTTGGGACTAGAGAGACGCATCTAGCTTTTTTTTTTTTTAATTTTGTTTTTACTTCCCTTCATATCTCATCCGAATTTTTATTAAACACGATAATTACAATATTCGTATTAAACAACTTCACGCGCATCTCATTTTAGAGGGATACATATGTCGCCAGTGTTCGTTGAATGGACATCACTACGTTTTTTTTTCTTTTGAATTAATTGTTTTATCCATTTATATTATTTTGTGAGTATTTTAGGTCAAGAGTTTATTACTTTATATTAATAAATATTCAAAATCTAATGACTACTTTTTTTAAAAATATTTTCTTTTTTAAATAAATATTTTATTCTTTTATATTAACATATGTATTTCATATTTTTATTAACTTAATAATTAAAATTTTTTATAATAAAATATAAACTCAAACTTCATAACTTATCTAACTTTTTAAATTTTCGATTAAATATACTTCATAAATACAAACATCAAAATTCATAAAAATAAATACCTAGTTAAAATTGAAATAGCATGTCTTGAAATTTCATTCATTACAATAAAACAAACCTCAAAATTCTTAAAAATAAATTAAGACTTAACATAATTCCTATTCTTTGTCATTTGGATCATCATCAAGGATATTAGCTCCTCTTCGTTGTCGTCTTCTCCTACGATATGGTATCACTCCTTCAAATTGCATCAATCGATATATTTCGGTAATATTAGATAAATGTATTCTACTGCTATCAGTCATATTGGGCATGACATTTTGGAAAAAAAGATGAAAACAAGTTTAATACTGATAAATAAGGTGGTATAAAAATTTAGTTATGATGTTAATTACCAAATAATTATATGATGCTCCTGCCCTGGTGAGAAATCTCCTACTAATGCGATTGAACCAAGTATTATAATTATGATCAACGTCTGCACCCTCATTTATAGAGAGACCATTAATAGTATTATTTTGGCAGTTTTCCCACTCTGGGGAGCCAAAGTTCGTTCCCAATTTTGTTAATGACGCCCGCGTAGGTCATGTGTGAAGACGTATATCTGTGTTGCAAGGTACATGAATATATTGCACCCACCCAAATTGATGCATAACAAGGTCGGGAACTACCGCATAAAAACATATGAGAAACTCCTAGTCGTCCATATATGCTGACCAATAAGGCAATACTAGGGTAGCCTATATGGCTCCCAAATAATATGCATTAATTTTGTAAGATAAGCCCAAAAAATAAATCCAACGTTAATAAACAATCATACATAAATAAAATTAATAATACCTGATCCGGCATGAGTTGATCCAACATGAATCGGTATTGGATAAGTACGTGAGTTGGGGATTCAGTAATTCTAAAATTATCGTTCCATCTACATTTACAAGAAGTTGGATGTTAGTTTTTATTGAAGAAACATACGTGTGAATCACTTGAACTAAAAAATAAAATTATGTACCGTACCGTCAATGGTCTATCTCCTAAGTTATTCTCGTGTATATGGAGTCTGCGGGGTGCTAGTAAAGGGAAGCGATCCCATGCCCAAATTTGTAGTAATATAACTGGTCCTGATATATCTTGTGCATCTATAGCTACAGCTTTGCATAACTGTCTATAAAGCCAGGCAAGGCAACCTGCTCCCCAATTGTACTGTCCAGCTATACCAAAATCTACTAGTAGAGGTAGGTACATCAAGTGGACTCTACTATTCAACTTATCACCTCCAATAAGGGTAAGAATGTATGCCCTAGCATAATGTTGTAGAGCTACATCATCAACATCATCTGGTAGATGGGCAAAATCATCAAACTGGTTTGCCAACCATGGTAAGCTAAGATGACCACCAACTAAATCTCTTTCTTCTAGTGTAACTCCTAGTAATTCAGTACACACATCCCGCCAAGTGTGCTGAAACGATCCAATAAGAGCTTTCCCGTCTATAAGTAGTCTAAATTGGATGGCGATATCCTGTAATATGATGGTACACTCTCCATGCGGCAAGTGAAATGTGTGCGTCTCTTGTCGTCAGTGCTCCACCAAAGTTGTGATCAAATGTTAGTCTAACTGTACAAAATTCAAACGTGACACACCATAAAATTCTACTTGTCATAGATATGGATCTATACGAGGGTCTGGACGTGTCACCCTTCTAATAGTAGCCTCTCGACGTCTGCAATGTAAGGGGTCGGTGTATCCAGTTTACCAGACCAACTCAGATCGATGGCTAGCTTGAAGATGTAAAACAGATGAATCATACGGTCCTGTGCTATTATTATCCTCCATATTCTGATAGTGTAGTAGATTAATAAATCATATATTCATCAATTTAGTACAAAATTTATTTGTTTTCACTGTGAATTAAGTTAAAAAATAAAGTATAACATTACATTCATTAATAATTCCAGTACAATTACATGAAAAATGCCACAATGGAAAATTTAAAATGGAAAATGCTAGGGCAATAAAAATTACATAGAAAATGTTACATCAAACATCAGGAAGTGGGATTATGACCTCGACTAGGGCAATTTCGTCGATTATGCCCTTCTTGCCTATAAATTCCACAATGTATTTTTATTGCTGRCTCCCTCCAATCCATCTCATTATGCTTGCGAGATGTAGATGGTCTGCCAATACCTCTCGCTAAATTTTTATCATGATGAATTTTGATGAAGTTAGAGGTGAGCCAGCTTCTTTTATCCGGGAGAGGTTCAAATAGGGGTGAATATCAAGACATATATGTCTCCAGATTATAATGCTTGTCTATGTACAACAAATAATCTGTGCCGACGCTTGCACAAGCTGCAATGGCATGGGAACAAGGAATCTCGTAGCACTGCCACTTATTACATTGGCATGATCGCTCCCTACAGTTCACGCGATGTGTGGCTCCACCTCTAAACGTTCGTGGATGAATTGCAGTGGTAACATCAAATGTTCCACTATTCATATCAAACCTACGCACACTGTGTGTAGTGGCACGTGCTTCCCAATGAGTTAATATTCCAATGGCATACCTAACAATTATATTAAAATTTATTAAATGATCATATCATTATCATTCATAGAAAATGTATTAATAAAAATTCACCTTGTGAAGCGTTCCACATTTGCAATGGCAGCTTGTATTTCAACTCTTCGTTTATCAAAATAATGTACAGTTCGATAGAATGTTACCTGGACCAATGCAGTTATAGGTAACTTTCGAGCACTTTTTAATACACTATTAATACATTCAGCAATATTTGTGGTACACCACCCATATCGGTGCCCGCCATCGTATGCCCGTGTCCATTGTTTTGGATCTAATGAACTGAAGAATCTCATGCATTCTTCATTTGTTATTTCAAGCTGATCCATACATTCTTTGAATTTTGGAACTTGAAACTGCAATCCCACACGATATACCAAACTTTTCAATGTGTTGTCCTTATATCGCTCATTAAAATTACTTGCGAGATGTCGCAAACAAAACCTATGATGTGTATCTGTCCATCCACTTGCAGGGTTCCTTATGGCAGATATGATGCCCTTGTGTCTATCAGAAATCAAGCATATATCATTCCTATTCCCTACCACCTTATGCCTTATGTTAGATAGAAACCATCCTCATGTATTAGCACTTTTTTTCTGATACAATGACATATGCAACAGGGTAAATGTGACTATTAGCATCGACGGACATTGCTATTAACAATTTCCTCTTATACTTCCCATATAAATGTGTTCCATCAATTTGAAGCAATGGTCTGCAATGCTTGAAACCTTCTATGACAGGCCCGAACGCCCAGAAAACGCATTGAAATACAGCTTCACCAATATCTTCTACCCCCATCAACAACCAGTCAACTACAGTACCAGGATTAGTTATCTGTAGTACATTCATCCACTCAGGTAACATTTGGTACGATTCTTCCCAATTACCAAATACATTTATAATGGCTTTTCTTTTTCCATCTCATACTCTTGAATACCCCACGGAATAGCCATTATTTTTTCTTTAATATTTCCTAGGCAGTGTTGCAACCTTGATGGCTGGGTTAGATTTCACAACGCTATGGACCTCTGCTGCAATAAGATTAGAGTCCAACGGTTTATGATCTTGACTCAATCTTGCATAAACACAAGTGTGTGGGCCAATATATTGCGTGATCTGAAACCTCCTATGCTTTTTCAAATAGCTCGCACGTAGCCGCCACATGCGACCATTGCCGTATCTTTTGCATTTAACCGCCCAAGTTTTGGTGTTGGACTCAACAACATCAAAATGTTGATGACGAAGAACAGAATAGCTTTTGACAGCGTTTTTTACATCAGACTTTGATTTAAAAACCATTCCTACATGCAAGTTGTCAGAACCAACGAGTTTCCTCCACCAAATCCACCTCAGGCATAAAACTCATAGCATCCATATCTAAATCAATGAACATTTCAGGAACTTCGTATTCATGATACACGTCACCTGACTGCTCTAAGCAATCTTCATCCTCATCAGTTGAAATATCATCAACATTTGTGGCGATAGGTTGATCATCAAGATCATCGTGGGGCAACTCTGCCGTTTGTCCTACATATTTTACTTCTTCATCATTTGTGGCGATAGTTTGATCATCAAGATTATCGTTGGGCAACTCTGACATTGGTTCTTCACCATCTACTTCTACATTGCAATGCGCAATTTGAGGAGAATTATCTACTTCTCTAATTGGAGAGGAATTATCAATGTAAGGTTGAGTAATAAAAATGCTAGAGTATTTGGCAGGGATAGAGCAATGGTCATCATAAATCTAAACTCATGCTCGCCTCGTAGTGGGATAGGAACGTACAAAGTTGATCCTGTCATATCAATATTACCGTATCTAAATATGACCTCTAATCTCCATTTATAGATAATGCTTGACGTAAATAGTCTTTAAGTGAGTCGAATTGGATCTCACGAGCAACATTTATTTGAAGACATGTGAGCATAGTTTGTACTCGATATCATGCGGTCCATTGACAATATGCATGTTCATGTAACACCTAAATCCCACACCCATGTCTCACATGATGGTTATGCAACAAAATCTTATATTTGAAATTAAAAAATATTATATTAGAAAATAATGATAAACTATATATTTAGTTTTAATGTTTAGGGTTTAGAGTTTTAGAGTTTAGGGTTTGATTTGTATTAGAGTTTTAGGGTTCGTTAGGGTTTAGGGTTTAATTTAGGGTTTAGGGTTT